>APFE031484266.1:43112-58415 GCA_000404065.3 Pinus taeda | reverse complement strand
ATTAAAAAATCTAAAAATTTATAAAAATCCTAAACATTTAAAAAGTCATAAAAGTTTTGGTGATTAAAAACCAAGCAAAAGGGATTTGTGCTTTAATGTTAAAATTTTTTAAATGTGTCCTATGGCCCATTAAAATTTTTATTTTTTAGCCCTTTTTATTTTTTTCATCACCTTAAAAGATTTTAAATTTTTCAGTTACCATTAAGCATTATTGGCCTAAGGAATAATTTAAATTTAAATTTAAAGTTCCTTTGGTCATTAAATGCATGATTTTCCTATGGTCAAATTATGATAAATGTTTTAAGCTATATTGACTATTAGAAAAAAATTATTAATTCTAGATCTTCGTCATTAATGACAATCGTTTTAAATCTGGAATCTTTTGCATGTGACAATGTTGGGCATTTATATGGATTATTGTCACTTTTTCATCACATATTGAAAATCGATCTGGATAGCTTGTTTTATTGATGGTTGATTTAAATATCGAAGGCACTGGTCTGAAATTATTCCTATTTTGTGGTCGTGTCTTGTTTTGGCATTTACTCTATCTGATTTAATCATTTAAATCTATCAAGTTATCCATCTTTAAAATCTCCAGGTGCTTGTTCACCTCATTGTGTCTTCCAACCCAGCTGGTTCCCAATGGTCTTCCTTTATCCCATAGGGTCTACCCCCCTTAGCCTAGGGAGACAGCTTAAACGGAGAGATCGGGGATCAGGGTGACAGCCCCCGGTCTGAGTGTTGTCGCGGTGCTTAGACACTGTGCAACAACATTTTTTGGCACCGTTGCCGGGGACATTTTATTCTCGGCGTTTCAATGACATTTCGTCATCATCCTTCTCATTTCTCATCTTTTAATTTGGGCCAGCAAAGTCAACATTTTTTGGCACATCTCATCTTTTCCGCTATTCATTAGGCCAACATTTCTTGGTGTCATTTGATATTTTCATCGCCCTATCTTTTGTCATCTCATTAATCGTTTCATATGTAGCTTTAGCACCTGGACTTCTCAGATCCTTTCTTGTTTGGGTGGCGACTCCATTTCTTTTCATTTATTTTTCCCAGACAAGAAGCCCCTCTTATCTCTGGTTGTTTGTTGCCTTTTGGATCCTAGAATTAAATTCATGTTCAAGTGGTGACTCCACTTCTTTCATCTCTTGATTTTCTGGAGCAGAGATCTCTCTCTATCATTTTGTACCTTTAGCACCTGGACTTCTCAGATCGTTTCTTGTTTGGGTGGCGACTCCATTTCTTTTCATTTATTTTTCCCAGACAAGAAGCCCCTCCTATATCTAGTTGTTTGTTGCCTTTTGGATCCTAGAATTAGATTCATGTTCAAGTGGCGACTCCACTTCTTTCATCTCTTGATTTTCTTGAGCAGAGATCTCTCTCTATCATCCATTTGGTCCCTCATTATTCATCATGGATTATTCATTTACCCCGTGTCATTTTACTGATGTTCTCCATGATAGTCCAGAAGTGGCCATTTTTAAATTGCCTTTGTTCTCAGGTGGTGATTCAGTTGCTGTTAGAAAGCATCTATGCAAGTTTACTCGTATAATGCTCATATATTGCAGTTCTCCTCAGTATAATCATGAAGATGTCAAAATGCGTCTATTTTCTTTTTCTTTGGAGGGTGATGCTTTGAATTGGTTTATTAATTGTCCTGAAGATTCTTTTACTTCTTTACAAGACATTGTTCATGCCTTTAAAGATAGATATGGTTATCAAGATAGCTCGCCTTGCGCCCCTAAAATTATGCAACAGAGTGAAAGTGATCTGGTGAAGGATCCAGTTGTCGATGAAAGATTTCAAGACAATTCTCCATATCAGAATGTGCCATCCACCTATACCATTGCAGATCAAATCCATGATAGTGGAAAAGCAAAGACAAATTGTCAAATCAGTGTTGACAATGAAAGAGAAAATGATAAGCAAATCATAGAAGAACTAATGCGGCTAGTAAAAAATATGGAGATTAATCAAGAAAAATTTGTAATTGATTATGTCAATGATATTAGAACTTTATACACCCACTTGGAAAAGTGAGATAAGGAAATGGAAACCATGAAAGCTAATCATGATAGGGAAATTAATTCTATGCAAAACAAGGTATTAACTATGGATGAAGAAATGACTATCATGACATTCGATTATAAGAATCAGTTGACTACCATGCAAGCAAATCATAAGAAAGAGATAAATTCTATGCAACATTTCTTGATGACCATAAAAGCAAAGAATGACAAAGTAATAAAATATATGGAAGCTAGTCAGATTTGTCTTCAGAATAAGTTATTGAGCATGGAGGAAGACCATGCCAAGGAAATCAGTGCTATGAAGGTTGAACACTCTAGCCAGATGGATGCCATTACAATACAGGTATAGAAATTTCAAAGGCGGTTAGAGGATGAAAGAAACAAGGAGATGTCAATAGATTAGAAGCCTCCTTATCTGCTGCAACAAGCTCCATCTTATTATGAGGAGGTCATTGGTTCCATTGAAAAGTGGTTAATTGAAGGTGACCTAGATAAAATTAAAAACAATAAAAATCAGATGCAAGATGAAGAAAGACATGTCACGCATATCTTACATACTTCATTTGAGAGTTTTGAAGCAGAATGTTCCACAAAGAAAAAACGTAAGAGAAAGAGAACGAGAAGGCAATTTGATACATCAGATAGTCATAAGTAGCTTGATTTGCGGATAGGAAAAAGCCCTACCGTATGCAGAATTGGACATGACACATCCAAGAAGCAGCCGATAGATTTTCCTGAAAGCAGGCAAATGCTCAGTATGCACTATATTGAACGCATCTAATGCCATGGGGTATCCTCTGTATTTTTAACCCTACTCCTTGTCTTTTCAACATTTCATTTATGTTTTAGGATTAGATTTACTTTTCATGTTACTAGATAAATAATAAATGAAGAGCTTATATTTTTCTTGTGCTTATTGTTATATGATGATTTTTGGATGGACGCTACTTATGTTTTATTGTGTGTTGCGTGGATGAAGATTCTAGATTCTCACATTCCTACAGTGCAACAACGTGTCTTCAAGTAGAGCCAGATGTTGACCACTACATGTCAATGACCCATAGCAGTACACCCCCTTTTTTCACGAAGGGGATAGTGCTTGATCCACATGTTCGCGACATTCGACTATCATCATCATCTTATTCATGTTATTTTGTAAATCCAGTCTGCATGTGTAAATTGTAAATAATCTTAGCAGATTTGTGTCATGTATGTAATTGCCTAGGTAAACCTAATCTTCTAGTGATGATCTACGTTCCGGAAGATTATTTATCTCACCGACCCATAGCCGGCAGAGTTTTCCTTCAGCCTTACCCCAAAGCCGGAATGGATTTTGTCATTAGAATCTTAGGGGAGTCCTAGTGTGCTAGGTCGAGTCTATGTAAAAGTGATTTGGGAATAATCCTAACTTTTTGGTTAGGTTATTTTTATTACAAATTGCTTGATCTGCTAGATTATGTTTGTGTCGCAAAACTGGGTAGTTTGTGAGGGTCTATATCAAATGGGTTTTCCCCCTTAAGATGTAAAAATGTAAAAATCATGATGTAAAGTGTCCTGAGGGTTAGAAAAACTATTTTATCCCCTCATAAGCCTTAGGTCCCAGGTATTTTTAAATTTTCCAGAGGCTAAATTCGAGGGTCCTTTAAAATATTAAATTTTAAGAGGTCCAGGGACTAAGGTTAAATGATTATTTTGCTAAATTTTAGATCTTTGTTCCCTTGGGTTAAGTCAAAGTCAAAATTTTGAGGAAATTAATTCAAAAATTAAAATTTTGAATTAATTAAAATGCATTTAAATGATAATTTCAAATTTCCTCATTATTTTAATTTCGATGGATGAGATTAAAAGATTTTGTGATCCTCATCAACGGTCGAGATCGCTTTGACAAGGATCACTCAAAGTAGCCGTTGGAAAATTTTCCTTTAAATAGGAGGTCAGTTATCATTTGAGAGCATTCGACCTTTGAGTCGTGTGCTGAGTGAAAGCTCTCTTGTAATCGTTTTTCATGTGCAAATAAAGAAAGACTTTGGGGTTAATCTCTGCTGGTGTTATTCTGCGGGAAATGTTGTAAGATGTTTTATTTTCTTGCATAGATTTACTTTCAGCCATTGATGTTAGCTTATTGAAGAGTGATTTAGACACAGGTATCTTGTCTGATCATTGGGGTTTGAATGATAGTTTAATTTCTAAATATAATGGTAGGTATCTCCATTAGATTTGAATTTTATTATCGTTTTCTCTTTCTATGTTAACGGTTGAATTAAGCTATGCAGGAAATCCTTTTTTTTATATTACTGGGGGTTCGAGGAAGTTCTCGGCTGAACCTGCCAACTCCCGAAAAAGCATTTTCTGAAGCGCCCAGTTGGTTTTGATCCCAGGCTTATCATTATAATTTCTGTTGTGGATGCATGAAGGGTTTTCTAAAGCACCTCATACTAAATTTAAAATTTTGAAAATATTTCTGTGGCATAACGATAAATCTGGCTACTTAGAGCCTTCAATTTGTAATTACTGTAATTATTTAGCCGGTTTTTAGGGGTTTTATTTTCATCCTTGCATATATTATTTCTGGGTTTTCGGTTTTTATTTTTATTTTTTATTGTAGGTTGTAGATCGGAAGAAAACATTTTGTCTAAAGCTAGATCTAGGCCCTGGAGGGTAAGATCTAGCCTCAGGATCAACTTTGGCAGGAATATTTACTTCAGATCTGGAAATTTCTTGCAAGGTTTTCATCAAAAGCAAAGGGATTTAAAATTTTGGTTTCTAAAGAAGTTTGAGGTTTTTCCAGGCCACCTGTCTGCTGCCTGGGGTTTCCTTTTACAGGAAAATCTCAAAATTTTTTAAGAAATTGATTAAGACCCTTCATCACCATTTCCCATTGCTCCAAATCTGCTGCTATCAGTCCCTAATCCACTGTCACTGCAAAACCTCTCCTCGTTGCTCCATTTCTGTTGCCACACCTTCCCATGTCATCTGCGTGATTTCATTGCAGCCACCTCCACACAATTTCAACCTAGACCTGCGTCCATCTACCCTCATTCTCCCTCTGTGGCCACTCCCTTCAGCTTGATTCACACAGACCTGCATCCTCTACCTGCAAACAAATCCTACCGATCCACATATTCTTTTTGTTGCCAGCAAACCTTCCACTTCATGCTGCTACAATCCTCACTCTGCTATCTTTACGTTCCCCTCACGCAACTCTTTTCTCTCCATGCAACCCTTCCTCTCTCCTTGCTGCTGTGTATTCATCGCTCCATTACGCAATATCTTTGACCTGCAAATGTAGCATATAACCCGCAGCCTTATTCGTTCCTCATCCTTAAACGACTCTCCTTAGCATCTCCTCTATCTCCTTTTCATATACCTGCAAAAAGAATCCGCTATCCTTAACCCGTGTAACCCTCATTTCTCTCCCTCAAAGCTACTCCTCGATCGATTCCTCGCAACCTTCATCCCACTCTTCCTATACTCCTCAGCCTTCCGCACGATTTGCCTGCATTATCCCTTCAACCCTCGCATGATGCCAGCGCCCTCACACTCGGCTGTGCTTCCACAACAATCATGCTGCTGCGACTAGCATCCTTTCACGCATCATTACAACTCATCTGCTAATCATCCTACGCAGCTCTCACTACGCCTTCCTTACTGGCCAACCCTCTGCTACTGCCATATCCAGTAATCTCCAAACCTTACCGCCGTCAAGCAAACACAATAAAAACACAAAATATTTTGATTTTTTTCATTGTCAGATACGATTAGGTTTTAGGCTTTTATTTGTATTTTTGTTTTTATCGTATAGTTTAGATTTTTATTTGATTTTCATTTAGATTTAAATATTATTTATTTAGATTTTAGATTTTTAAACTTTTCACTTTTTTATTATTATGTTTAATTTTTATTTTTCAATTACTTATAGTCTTAGTTTGTTTAGTTTAGTTTTATGAATGATATATATAATCATAAAAATTGAATTAGAAAATTCCCAAAGCATACAAAGTTTTCCTTAGGTTTTATTTAGTCTTTTGTTTTTAGAATTTAGTTTATTTTTTTTAATAAATATTAATAATAAAAATCCTTTAATTTTATTTAAATATAAAATCTAAGATTTATAAAAAATATCCTAAACATTTAAAAAATCATAAAAAATTTGGTGATTAAAAACTAAGCAAAAGGGGTTTGCGCTTTAATGTTAAAAATTTTTAAATGTGGCCTATGGCCCATTAAAATTTTTATTTTTTAGCCCTTTTAATTCGTTTTTCCATTGCTTGAAAAGATTTTAAATTTTTTAGTTACCATTAAGCATTATTGCCTAAGGAATAATTAAAATTAAAATTTAAAGTTCCTTTGGTCATTAAATGCATGATTTTCCTATGGTCAAATTACGATAAATGTTTTAAGCTATATTGACTGTTGGAAAAAATTTATTAATTCTAGATCTTGGTCATTAACGACAATCATTTTAAATCTGGAATCTTTCGCATGTGACAGTGTTGGGCATTTATATGGATTATCATCACTTTTCATCACATATTCAAAATCAATCTGGATAGCTTGTTTTATTGATGGTTGATTTAAATATCGAAGGCACTGGTCTGAAATTATTTCTATTTTTTGATTAGGGTGATAGCGCCCAGTCTGAGCATTGTCGCGGTGCTTAGACACTCTGTGCGACAACACCCTCTTTAGCGCAATAATCAGTGAAGTCCTTATCGACATACTCTCCACCATTATCTGATTGCAAGACTTTTATTTTCTTACTTGTCAGATTCTCCACTAGAGCCTTAAACTCCTTGAATCGACAGAAAGCCTCATCCTTGCTTTTCAGAAAATAGATCCAAGTTTTCCTCGAGTGGTCATCAATGAAGGTAAGGAAATACTCTGCATGGGTAAGAGCTTTGACAGACATTGGTCTGCAGATATCTGTGTGCATCAATCCTAGTACACTCTTGGCCCTGTGGTTGCTGCGAGAAAATGTCGCCTTGGCATACTTTCTTAGAGTGCATCCCCTGCATACATCATCTCGTTCCGTACTCAGATCCAGAACCCCTGTTACAGTGCTCCTAAGAATTCTTAGAGCTCCATGGTGCAAGTGACCCATCCTTCTGTGCCATAGTTCGTTCAAGTCTTTGTCCCCATGACTGCCTATTAGTGCCACTGGAGATTCTAGTTGTAATCTATACAACCGATTGCTTTTGATCTCGATCTGCACTTTCTTTTTCCAGCTCAGGTGTTTGACGTATACCTTTTCCTTGATGAAGTAAACGTCATAGCCCTTGCCTTGTAGTTGTGACACAGAAAGTAAGTTCATCCCCAATTCTGGTACATGCAACACATTTGTGGCTGGAACCATTCTCCTGATTCTGTCTGAAAAACTATGATACCCTTTCCTACTGGAGTACACTTTGCCTTGTTCCCCGTGCTGATCTAAAAATTCATCTTCTCTTCTTGATATTCCGAGAAACACTCCTTGATTCCCGTCATATGCCATGAGGCTCCACTGTCTATATACTGGACTTTTGATGATGCGACACTAGTCATGCATGCCACTTCTTCTTCCAACCTGGAAGCCAACATAGAGAAATCGAAATCTCTCTCTCTTGTGCAATCTTCTGAAAATCTGGATGAGTCCCTTGAGGTGGATGCCTCTGCATCGTGGTATCAACCCATCACTGATTTTCCCTTTCTGTCTCTACTTACTTGCTCTGATACCATGTGAAAATTCTATCATTGCAGCAACTGATTTACTTTTCCTACTTATTTCATCATAAGTTATTTATGAAATTACTTCAACAAACATTAAAATAAACACTACTGCAGATATCACACCAGTATATAGAAACAAACATATGCACACATTGACACAGTTATTTTGGACTAATGTCCCCAAAAAAACCCAATGTGGGAAAACCGGTGCAGCAAGGGAGGATTTTATTATTCAGCAATTTCTAGTACAACAGGTTGCCAAACTGGCTTACCCACAGATAAACAAATCTCCATCACTTCTTCTGAACCCAGCGTAAGCCCTACTAACCTCTGCGTCAACCTGAAACCCTTTGCATTAGCCTACTAAGGCTCTGCATCAGTCTACTGAGGCTCTGCACAGCCTCTCTGGCCTTTTGTGTCACTCTTGCAGCTTCTGCGTGGATGATGCCAGCTCTTCTGGCTCTGCGCAGTCTCTGCTGCCTCTGCGTGGCTTCCACTGGCTTTGCATCTGCCTCTTCTGGCTCTGCGCTGATCTCCTGTCTCTCTATTCCGTACTTGCTACCTCCTGACTACTCTCCAAACCACTAGTTCAATTTCTCAGCAAACCCTGCTCCAGAAATTGAACTGACTGGTCTCCCTCAGTTTGTTCTCCAAGTGACCTTCAAGCCTCCTTTTATACTTTTCCTGTTGACATCTCAACAGCCGAGATTAAGTCCCTAATCAACGGCTAAGATTAGATCTGGCTTGATCCATGTCTTTTGGACCATTCTAACACAGATTCATATTAATACACATTAATATTTTATTTCTCCTAAGTTTAGACTTAGGGACTCCATTAAAAATATTAATTATTTTAATATCTCCTGATCTGTTTAGAATTTGCCCAAACCCTTTCTGGGTATTGGAGATCTCATGTGCCCCAATTTTGTGGAAAGAGCACATCCGATGCTACCCCAAATCAACATCTACAACGTTATCAGCCCACCCCTACGCATTGGATTGAGAAAGGCGGAGTTGTCTAGACATACCAGAGGGGATGACCAAGTTAGCAACACTATTAGGGCACCTTTGCCCATTGGAGAGAGGGAGACAGAGCTACCTAGTCAGATCTCATGGGTTGTCTTAGATAGCGGGATGAGACAATTGGAGTTGCACAAGGTGCAACATCCGCATGTCGGGGTTGTTCTATGTGTAGGAGTTCGTGCATTTGATCCCTCTCTTGGGGTTTGATGGCAAGAGATTCTAAGTTGGTACCCGGTGGAGTGGACTGGACTCATGGAGATGATCATAGCCTGGAGTAAAGCTTAGTGGGAGCTCTTAGACAACGAGGGCATTAGAGGCCCAGGTTGGCATTGGGATATAGGTGGAGATCCCAATCCGGTATTAGACATGCGGGATGGCTATGGCATTGATGAGGTAGTCGACCCAACGATTAAGCACATACATTCCCTAGGGGAATTCCAGTCGGCATTAGCGAATAGGCTGTTTGTGAACAGGCTCCATGGATTGTATTGGCATGTTGGTTGCGCATGGGGTCGCAAGATGATTAGCATTCTTTGGCAGGAGTTGGTGGGAGGAGGTGGAATGGGTAGGCCATCGGACTAGGAATTGTATGGAGGCCATGTTCTCCCATTAGGGTATTAGGAACAGGAGTCACCGAGGATTGACACAACAAAGATATCCCCTCTAGCAAGTGTGGAGTTAAGCCGCTCAAGATTACCAGGGCAGATGAGGAGGTGTAGATCACTTCATGGCAGGTGTACTAGCAGTGTGGTGGTTGCATGGGCACACATGGGATTCCTTATGGTACATGGGGGCATGGCAATGAGCGTTGGTATCCAGGGGTGCATGGAGTTGTGCCACAAAGTTCAGTGCTATGCAGAGGAGTGTAGGGGTACGTACTTGTGTGAAGTCGAGCAAGATGATGCACAATAGGTTGTCAGAGTGTTGCCGCCAGAGAGATATTCTAATAAGGGCATCAGGCACACCATTGGGTTTGGCACACTCAGATTTGGAGAGCGAGTTGATCACAGGGTGGACCGTGAGCTTCCATTTATCACTCTCCAACAGTGCAAACTGACACAGGGGGACTTGGATATCATGTCTTGATGCTCTCATCATGAGCAACAGGACCCATGAGGTTCATCTAAGACAGTTGGATGGGACACAGTGCATTGGAAGAGAGGCTTTCCAGTTGTGGCATATGGTCAGGATGCGAGTTGGTGGATGCAAGCTTGGGGGTATTATGATCCCTTGCAGAGGTAGCACTTGCACCACCCTTGAGCCCACACTCAGGGTGATACATGATCCCCTTTTGGTGAGACATTCCGAGGTGTCTTTGGAGCATCTACAGTGGTTGGTGGACCTTGCTTACAAGCAAATGTTTAGACTCTGGGCAGTATTGGGGAGCACTTTTAGGAGGCAGAAAGATCCCACTGTGTGGTATGGTCGGCGCAAAGTTGTGTCGCACGCACCAGATTGGTTCGTGATGTATGGAGTTCATATATTGATTGAATGCAGGGACCTGAGATGTGGTACAAGTTTCCATCAACTATCACGACTATGCCATAGGTGTTCTGGTTGTGGAATTCAAGGGTTTGGTTGGTCGATTGGACACTCTGCTTCATGGTGAGTGGGATCAGGATGGGAGATGACCCAACTCACCCTTGGTTTGACATGTGGGGGCGCGTAGAGCCCCTAATCGTATGGCAAGGTTGGTTTTCCTTTTTATCGCTACAGATCAGGGTGAGTGTTGGATGGGTAGGAGGTGACATCTTGGAGGTGCTTGGTCTAGATCCGTTGGGACTCCATAGATTTTTTCCATCAGGTCCCAGGAGAGGTGGATACAACTTGAGCATGAGGGGCAGATTGTCGTGATCAGAGTTGCACAGTGACAAGATAGTGGCACCCTTTTAGACTAGTGTGGGATCTGGGCATCATAGGACTTGGCAGTACAACTACCCTTGGGGATGAGTTGATTTCTATGGGGGAAGATCCTTCAGATCTTCCATTGGGCTTTGGTGACTCGCTGATGGCTTGGGGGACTTCATTAGCATGGTAGGTGGGCCAGCAGGATGATATTAGGAGAAGCTCACATGAGCGAGACACTATCTCTGTAGGGATTGGGTGGTATCTTTAAGAGTATACTCCTAGAGTGCATGGGATGGATTGGACAACTTCACGAGGAGTTGGGCATAGTGCCATATTTTCATGATCCCCTACTCATTGATGGTATACAGGGGACTTCTGGTATTTATACCGGGCAGAATAGTGAGTGGAGCGAGGGGAGCTTCAGGTGGGGCAAGATGGCTTGGGATCCTAGTATTGAGGGATTATTTCATGTTAGGACAGTGCAGAGGTCAGGGACGAATCAGTGGCACATTTGGGACCCTGGCATGTTTTTGCAATGACAATGGGGAGCAACAACTAGAGAGAGCATTGTTCAACAATTACTTGAGGAGAAACAACGTTTTGGCGGGGAGCACTGTGATATTCCCACCTAGCAATATTGCTAAGGGAAATATCAATCTTGTCCAATTTTGTCTTATTTCATGTGTGCACCTAAGAGATGTGGGTTCAGAGGTCCCACGTGAATTTTGGGATTAAGTGGGAGTCCAAACATTAAGAAGGAAGGGAAATATTGCATTTCTAGTGGAGTGTGGGGGCCACCACATGTGGAAGACACTCTCATAGGAGCAAAGTTAGTGGGGAAAGTCGAGGTAGGCTCACATGGGCATATTGGAGGCTCTTTGATAAATAAAGCAAGACGCACTCATTTTGGTCATTCATTCATCTATTTTGAAATTGTGTCTTTGACATAGCACACTTGAGTTGAAGCGAAGTCTACAGTGTTGTTTAGCACACGAGTGTCTCCAAGCAGAGATCTCAACCTTTGCTTCAGTGAACTTCGAGTGCCAGCCCAAGGAGGGAGTCTTACCTATACTAGTTCATACTAGCAGTAGGGAGTGTGAGTTTGTGGAGAGGATTGTCAGCAACAACACAGGGTCTGCGTAGTTCTTGGAGGAGGCACACTTGGAGGTTGAGGAGTGAAGGGAGTTAGGGGCTGAAACTTGAGGTGGAGGACGGGGAAGTGTTGTGGGGGATTTTCTAGCATTTTGGTGGAGTAGCAAACACAGGATTTGCTATAGGCTACATCTTCTGCTTGTGGAGGAGGGCTAAGCATTTAGTGGTCAATTTTGGAGCATCAAAACTAGGAAAAACCCTTTCTAGGTTTTTATGGGTTTATTGAGGAGAGACCAAGATTAATTTGGCAGAATTTTCTAGGCAGATTTGAGGGGCCAAACAGGGGCCCCATGTAGGGCTCTAAACTAGTGTTGATAATATCAGTGTCGGCAAAATATCGGTGAGGGTTCATAAAACATCTTATTGGCAATATCGGCAAGCATAAAAAATGCATAATATATTCATTTTTTTCCTTCATATTTTTAAACATATAAAGCAATAACAACATGAAATAAACCTATTGGCACATAAATATGAAGAAAGCACTGATATATATGATGTCAAATAGAAATGATCCATCAAAGGCGATACCAAATCCTGTTAATCCCTGGTAATTGTCCAATCAAGGAATCAAATGTGGAGAGCCAATATAAAATAACATCACATCTATAAAAGTATCTCATCATCATGAGTTATATGTAGCAAAACAAATAAAACTAGCAACTATTTATCTGAAATTATTCCCTCTCCCCCTTTTACAGGAAAACATGATGGGTTGTTTGCCAGGCTTGCCCCTAGCAGTAGAAGACCCTGGCCTTGCCCTTGCACCTAATGTCAAATAATGAGTGCTAGGTATGGAGCTGTGCTCTCCTATATCTATAGAAAATGGTGTTGATGCTGATGCTCCCATAGTTTCCTCCTCCTTTGCCTCCTGCTCCTCCTCGTGCTCCTCCTCCTCCTCATGCTGCCCCTATTCTAATGGATCATCTGGCTCTAACCATGAAGGCCACTCCTCCAAGATGGGTTCCTCAGACTCCACCCTCCACTGAGACAATACATCAATATTGTCTAAGGAAATGGCATCTAGATCCATTGGTGCTTCTATTTGCTTCACTCGAAGTCGGATATTGTAATGTACATACACTAAATCATTGAGGCATGCGAACTCCATCCTGTAAGAGTATCAAAAAAACTAATGAGTCTTGACTCTTGACTCTTGACACTTGAGGGTCATAAATTAAAAATTTTAAATTACAATAAATGTAATTGCTCAACTGAAGTCTGAAGCTCAAAGTTATACCTGTTGCGCTTTTTTGCGTGTATTTTCTCAAATACAATCCAATTGCGCTCACACCCTGAAGAGCTACATGTTTGACTTAGGATTCTTATGGCCAATTTCTGCAAATTTGGTGCCCTTGCACCATAGTTACGCCACCAAATATCTACAACAAAATAAAGAAATAAAAAAGTCAAATACTTAAAACATAATTAAACTTTCAAATAGAAGTTACATAATTGAATTTTAAAAATCTAGAATTATAAGTAAGGAAATTCTAATTTCTAATGAGTGATGACTTATCACTTATGTGGCATGAAGAGGGTCCTTTCCCTAATAGCATCATCAAAGCTAAATAGGCCAACACAATCCTGATAAAACTATATCTCGCGATTGGTTTTGCTACGAAGCTCAAGATCAGGTACCATCCTCTAAATACAGGAATGGAGCCCTTCCATCACCTCACCATCAAAATCAAAGGTGCATTTGTATGAAAATGCGGGGTTGAGGAAGAGTGTTGCTGCATCAATGAAGCATCCCTGTCCATCAACTATCAATCACATCCCATAACATCATATGCCTATCAAGCCCAACAGAACCCTTGTCTGCATAATAAGAACGAATGGCCTCTTTGGCCCTATCCATGGCCTCATACAAATAAGCCATTACAGGCTTCTCCCCATCTACCAAAATCAGAACCTTTACTATAGGTTCACTAACTGAGCATGCTTCTTCTACTCCCTGCCAAAACGTGTCAGAGTACACCATTTTTGCAATGGCTCTCCCATCTTGTCTCCTTTTGTATCTACAATCACGCCAGTCATCATAAACAAACATTTGCTTCAACTCGAACTGGCATCGAAGCAAAGAATGAAGAGTAATAAAGTCTGTGGCAAAACGTGTGATTGCAGGATGCCGCAACTCTTTGTTTCTAGTGTACCTCCTCATGAGGCTAAGAACAAAACCATCGTTCTAAATAAACTTGAGGATGCTCCTAGCCATATCAATCACCTCATTGATGAAGGAGAGTTTCCCCATATCCTCAAGCAGCAAATCGATACAATGTGCTGCACACAGAGTCTAGAACAACGTACGATGCCTCTCCATAAGCATCTTGCCGGCATACACATAATTAGCTGCATTGTGTGTTATGACTTGCACCTCATTCTGCACACCAATCTCTCGAATGAACCCATCTAACAATTCACATATCGTTGTTGCATCTTTGATATGTGCTGATGCATCCACTGATTTAATAAACATGATACCTTTAGGACAATGTACCAAGAAATTTAGAAGGGTCCTACCCTTCCTATCTGTCCAACCATCAGACATCACTGTGCATCCAGAAACTTCCCATGTTTTTTTCAACTCCGCCAATCTAGAGTTGATGTCCAACTTTTTTGCTTGAAGAATTGGCCTCCACAACTCCTCATATGTAGCACTTTTGTACGTTGGGCCCACAACAACAATAGCATCACACATTGGCTACCAAAATGGATTGGTTTTGGTGATGCTAAGAGGTAAGTCACTCCAGAAAGGACACCTCCCCATAACTCTATCTGCTTCTTGCTTCTCCTTTTTTTTAACAATTGATTTTATGGAAGGTTGTGCTCCATGTCCTGTTCGTGGAACAAAAAATGATGACCTCGCACTAGCAGTAGCAGGGGATGTTGTGGAGACCCTCCCACTACCCTCAGCCCCAAAATCAGAAGAAGATATCCCAAAATATCTACTTGCATGTTCAACCTTATTTCTTTCTGCCTCTTCCTTCTTTTTGTCTTTTTCATCAATTGCTTCAAGAGCTTTTTGTTAAGCTTCGAATTAAAAACTGTACAAAGCTCAACATCATGTCCCAAGAGTCTAGCTAGATGGTATTTCAATCGCGTAACCCCTCCTGTGATCCTGGTGTTGGCATTATGGCTAAAGTGTTGTCCTTGATGGCAAATCACTCAGATGATAAATTATAGTGCAGCAAAGTTATTTTCAAGTTCACGGAATTTTATGCAGAGAAAAGTTTACTTCATGTAGAGAAAAGTTCACAGAATTTATGCAAAGAAAAGTTTATTTCATGTAGAGAAAAGTTCACGGAATTTTATGCAGAGAAAAGTTTATTTCATGTGGAGAAAAGTTCACGCACTTTCATGGTTGGTTCATGGTATTAGTCCCACAGTTTTGATCCTATGGTTTTGGCCCGTGGTATTGGTCCATGATTTGAGGAAGAGCTTGCCTATATAAAGCAAAGGAGATCATTCGGCTTGGGTATGCTTTTGGGTTGAATATCTTAAGATCTGAAATATTGGGTTATTGTTTCAA
>APFE031484266.1:1919-22756 GCA_000404065.3 Pinus taeda | reverse complement strand
AGGTAAAATGGCACATGATGAGCCTCGTCATGGGAGCATACTCACGCTTGAGAAATCTGAATGGAAACACACCTGTCAATAGTCTCACGAATGCTGGTCTAATAAAAAGCTCAACCTGAACAGTGTCCAACACCTTGCGCTTATTGCATATCTCCTCGACATTAGGTATCACTATAGCCTGTGAAATCACCTCAGGTGTCAAAATAAAGTCCACCCCGGCAAGGTTGACATTTCCATCATGCAAGTGTAAAACAAATAGATGAGCCAACTCTCTGTGGTGCTGAATCTAAGAGATCTTCTCGCAAAACTCATAGCAAGACATATATTGAAAACATGAGACTACCATAGGACAAGCCTGTAAATCTGTCAAAGAGGTGGGCTCCTCTCTCCTGTGATGATCACCCTTTCCCTTATGAGGCCTCCTCTGTACCTAAATTTCTGAAGCTGATGCCTGGTCATCACTCTGCTCATAGGTTTTAGTTTCTGACATTGTTTAAGGAGCAGAGTGGCCAAAATGTCCTGTTGTTTCTGCCTGCAAAATGCTGATTTATATACTTACAAAATTTGGCAAATCGTGGTTCCTTAGCAGCTTGTTGGCGATTTTGTGTAGAGGGAATGTTGATGGGTCATGTTCACTACCCAACAGGTCTCACATGCCTGATGGGTCGCACCCATACAAATTTTTCACTGGCAGAGGTGCCCTGACTGGTTGCGCTTGCTTGATGGGTCGCACCTCTGTTTTAACGGGTCACTCCCTTTTGAAGGAGGATTTTGGAGGCCTTCCCTATGTTGGAATCAGGTGCAGGATATCTCATTTGAAAGTTATTTAAGTCTACTTTCCAACCCAACTAGAATTGTTCAATTTGGAGTTCATTTTCCATGTCAAAAGTCAAATCTCCCAGACTGCGGTTTCAAAAAGTGCAAATAGAGGCTGCCTCAGGAAGAGTGTTGTTGCAGTCAACTTTTGAATGCCTTCCTCAACCCCAAATTGAGCTCATGATAGCTCATTGGAAATATATTTGTGTCTAATTATCATTTTACCTATAAATAAAATCATTTGGCCAACCAAGCTAGGAGACAACTTGATTTTCCCAAGGTCACTTCAGAGGTGCCTTTGATTCTCTTGAGGCAACGATATTATTTGACATTTCTCTCAAACCATGACACCTGTGCAAAAAGTGAAGGATGATTTTCTTCTTTGGCATGTTTTGGAAAAAAATCTCTCTCAGATTTCCCAAATTCATCTTTTATTGCTCTGGAACATCATTTGAGTGCGACTTGTCCCGATGTGTGAAACAAGGAATTTTGTCGAAATGGAGCGAAATGAAGGGGATAGGGGGCCTCTAAATTCTTGGGGAAATTTTTGGGAGTGGGGAGGGATGTTGGAGAGCAGGGGAAAGTGGAATCTCAGAGATTGAGTTGAGGGGAAAGGGTCCAAAAGGGAAAAACACAGGCCCAACCTAGAAAATTGCCAGGTTGTAGCTAGAAACTAGGGTTTGTGGAAAAATGAGAAATTTGGCAGATCTAAGGGATGGGAAGTGTTTTATAAGGTACTTTAAGGATAGGGGAAGGTGTATGAACATCTGGATACAAGTTTTGCTGATGATTTGACCGTCCAAGAGAAATTGGCTTCAAAACCCTAGGAGAGGGAAATGAACTTGCCAAGGCACAACTGAAGCATGAACAAGATGTAAAATGACTCATTAGACACTGACATGATAATGAAAACCCTATGAATGATGATAGACTCAGCTGAATAGTGACATAGATTGGCGTTTGGGCAACTTTAGAAGGAGTTAAAGCAAACCCTAGACCTAATGCCTAGTGACCAAATTTTGCTTGAAGACTCACTGAAATGACAAAATTTGACCTTGACACTTCAAAATCACTTGGTAAGAGCATATTTGATCACCGGAGGAAGGCTGGAAAGACTGACACTAACACCACCCATACACAAAAAATAATAAGTAATAACCACCTCATTTTACAAAATAACTTTTTCCTACATTATTTGCAATGTGAACTCAATGAAAAATGACAATAAGAGGGTGCATTTGAAAGTTAAAAAAAGAAATGGAGTTTGCTGTCCAAATATGGAGAAAATCCTTGCATTGGCTCATGGGCATGAAAATCATAACAAATGAAAAAAAAATTGTTTGTAGGCAAAGAGGCAAGCAAGAATAACCCTAAATCTATCAAAAAAAGCATTAACATAGGGGTTTCTTAGAACATACCTGTTAATGGAAGAAATGAAGATTGTCTCACTGTTCTTCAATCTTTGATCGACAAAAAATTCGTTTTTGGTGGTGATAATGGCTCTTCAACCCTCAATTCCTCCTTGAAAACAACCACAAGGCTCTCCCCTTCCTTCTCCAACGCGCAGAAAACAAAAATGAGCAAAAAGAAATTGATTTTTGCCTTTTCTAGCCGCGGCCCAACTGCCCCAGGGGCCGGCAATATTTAACATTGTTGCGCGATATTTTCCCAAAATATCGGCGATATCTCGGAAATATCACAATATTTTCGGGGAGCGAAAATATCGCGATATTTTATCGGCGATATTTCGGCTCCTAAAAATATCGTGATATTTTTGAATATCGCAAATATTTCGGCGATATTTTTTTCAATGTTAAGACTAACCTAATTACCCACGGGGGATTTGAACCGGTGACCTATCGCAAGGAGTGCCTTAACAGCGCACCCATTCACCATCAATCCAAAGCCCCGTGGGCAATATTTCGGCGATATTATCAATACTGCTCTAAACCATTTAATTAGATATTTACACTAAACAAAATATGAAAGTTGCTTTAAAGTTAATTTGCTACTGAGTACTTACATTTTTTCATGTATTTCTCATTTTTCGTGTAGCAGAGTCCATCGAAAGTATGCGACATGTGTACTCCTTGGATAAGGAATTAAATTCCAGACTCAACAAGTGCTCTCGGTCGAAATTTGAGTAAAACTGTGGGGAAATAAGTTGAAAATACGAATTGAAAAGTAGTTTTTCTTTTTTCCCTCCAAAATTTGATGAGGTAATCCAATCTTATTTTACTATTTCCACTATTATTTTATAATATTCCTTAGAAGGCCCATTTTAGACCTCAAAATTTTTCTAATGACATAAGTTAGGGAATTTTTATACCAAGGCTCCCATCATGCTAGACCATGTCAGATGACCCCAAATGAATATAAATTCAAGTGAAAGCAAGGGTAAAGTGCTAAGCACTCTATATCATCATGAAGCCAACCAAATGAAGGTGACAATACAATGTCAACTTAAACCAAATGTGCTACGGTGTTTCATCAAGGGAGTCATATATCTTCACATACCTTGATTCCTAGCATAATTGAGGACTAGAATATCACATGACGAAGTGCAATACTTTTGTTATGATAAGCAAGTATACCAAACAAAACACCACCAAGACACTGATGACTACACCATCACATCAAATTAACCAGGGGATCAAAATCATCAAGTGAACTCACAACCCTAGCCCATTCAAAACTTCATCAACTTGTAAGCCTGTTTTTGTGATAAAATTCACAAGCATAGTGAAGGAATTCAGCAATGTAGTAATTGTGCAAAATGAGGGGTAACACTACTAATCCTTTCTTTCATTTTGGCAGCCACCAGTAGCCTAGGGCATCAACAACTAACACATAAATACATTGACCAAGGGGTAAGCCCTACCTGATCTAATGCAAAAATGGGATTCGAGCTATGGGGAAACTATTGATTGAAACAAAAGCTAAGGCGCTAGAGAAAAACATGTTCACTATGGTGACACATCTTAAGCCAAACCAAAGGCATTGGAACATCCCCGCAATGAAGGACCGATCAACTCTGTCATATGCTTTATCAAAATCAATTCTAAAGAACTAATAGATCACCCGTCTCATAAAGCAATAGATTACATGCCACCTAATAATAATAAGACTTCTATCAACGATATGTTTATGTCGTTGAGGACAAAACAAACTACAAAGATAAAATATCATGAAGAGGCAAACTTGGGAACAACATTTACTAATGTTGATAGCATTCTGATTCGAGATTTTATGTGCTCGGGAGTCAGATCCTCTAGACTCATAGCCTGGCTATTGTTAAGTGCTTTCAACACGTTCCTTAAATGACCTCACAAGGTGTTATGGAACTTTCTTTAAGCATGATAATATCTTTTTCTGTCTGCAAACATAGAGTTCAAAATATGTATGGGGATTAAAACACAACCAAATGTACATACTCAAAGTCTCAAAATGCTACATAATGATTTTTTAACCGAAACTTTTATCTAAATAGGGAAGAAACTTGTATTAGAAAATACTGGCTGTTTGAACGACAATGGCAGATGGCTATAGGCTTCTCAATGCCTGCGTGAGTGAAAGTGCCCTGCTTGGCATGTTAAGATGAAGCTTCTTCCTGGGGCTGAAAATTCTCCAAAATTTCTTATCTGCTTGATAAGACCTCAGTAAACAGTCATTGTGATCTTGAGATTATTAACGGTTAATAAAATCAGATTTCCATATGTTTAAGACTTCTGTTTCATATAGAAAGTTTTAAGTCTTCCATGTCTTGTGTAAGTAGTAGCTAACCGATTTTTATGTTATCAACTAATGAACATACAAATTTATCATGTATGATGAGTCATGACTGAAGCTTGAGAAGTTCCATTGACTTGAAAATGGTTATGGAATAGAATGAAGTCAATAAATCACTGCTGAAAATTATGCTAATGATGTATTTTTAGTCCAGAGCTAGCCATATGCACTTCACCTCTTTACTCTGATTTTTTTATTTTGTGTTCCCAGTTTAATGGAAGTAATCCTCAGTTTCTTTCTATTGTCACTGATTTATAACATATCTCTAGCATGCTAGACTGCACCGCTTGAAACTCCTTCTTCTCTGAGGCAGCTGACTTCTTGATGATTTTATTGGCAGATGCCCAAAATGGATGGTTATGAGGCAACAAAGGCAATTCGAACAGCAGAAAAAGGAACCAATCAACACATACCCATTGTTGCACTCACTGCACATGCTATGTCATCAGATGAAGCTAAATGCTTAGAAGTTGGAATGGATGCATACCTCACAAAGCCAATTGATTACAAGTTGGTGGCCTCCACTATTCTGGCACTCGTCAAGAAAAAAAGTTGAACGTCTTCATCCCTTTTCACTGACATATATACACACAGCCAACCCGTTCTAACAGAGGGATCAAGTAACACACGTTAGCTTTCCTTTGTTATTATCTGTTCACCCTTGTTGGGTTCCAAGTATCATTTATATGGCTCCTATTATAATAAATCCTTTTTGTTGTAACATTTTTTCAGAAATTAAAATAATAAGGTAGAGTTATGGCCTTATTTTCCCAATGTATCTTTTCATCTTTCAGTTCAACTTTGGAGTTTGATCAATATCAAATGTCATAGATTGTAATTAGGAAATATTGAGTTTTTCTCAAGGCAATCCATCCTGACTTCATCAAAGTATGCAAAATATTGGTTGTTGGCTGTGAAATTGATCGACAGACAATTGAGAGTTTATATGTGCATTGAGAAGCTAGTTGTTGGGGTCAACCTGTGTTTCAAGGTGTTTGGGCTATATCCAATAGTTTGCTATGCCTGGAAATGCTTTTATAATTTAAGACATGCTGCTATTAATCAATCCAACATCAGATATTCTGGTCAACTCGAGCACGCCAAATCAAATTGGTATCTTAACAATAGTCAGCCTTGCCAATTCTATAGAATATGATGCAAGAGCGTGAGACTTACAAACAAAATGCTTCATTTTATTCCAAAAACCAAAAAAAAAGTTTACAAGCAAAGGAGTGGGATCCTTTAGCTATCAATTTACAAAGTTTTCTAGATAGGAGTTGAGCTAGAATATAGGTATTTGAATGAGTTTGTAATTAATTCAAGTAGTTCAGAGTTAGTTGAGATTCTCGAGGAGAATATCAAGCAGTTTAGGTATTTATCAAGGATTTAGATAGATTTGATCCATGGATTGAGGATCGGATTGTTGGATATAAAGTATTTATGTAAGTTTTGAACTATTGTAAGAGGATTTTGGCTGGATTTGGTTATGGAGAATTAGATTGTAAAAGAATTGGATATCTCTATATCTTTGTGTATTTTGTGCATGAAAGGTTAAATCCCAGAGGTTTGGATTCCTTCGAAACATTTCTGTGTATTGTTAATTTCTAGTTTGGCCTATAGAAATCGAGGTTGATAAATATAATTTTGTGTTATCACAATTAATTCTTTATTTTTTGTGTATTGGGATAATCGGGATAGGTTTAAAGAAAATATAGTTTAACACAGTCTAAACTTGGCGGAAGGGAAAATCTTTGCGAAATAGAGGAAAACATGATAAAAGCCGAGAGAGCCAAAGAAAGGAGCCTAGAACCGTCCAATCGACAAAACTGTTAGATCTACGGCCATCGCGTGTTTAAAAAGTGTAGGCGTTAAACGGAAGAGTGGTTTTCCAAGGGTGGTAAGTGGATTCTCGCACAGCCTCAAAACTGGAAGTAGTTTCCAGAAAACGGACCCGATGAAGTTATGAACCGAGATTTAATTTAGTTGAAGTTCGGAGATGATCAGGCCGTCTGTTTAAAAGCGATCAGAAGCATATCGCGTGGTTTAAGTGCACAGGACTTAATTCTAAATTGGACGCGATGAAGGTTTATTCATCGAGCTTAAACCCTCTTTGAATTCCAGCGATCGGGACCGTTCATTGGTTCGTGACCAGACGGTGATCGCGCGGAGAAATGCGTGCTGGTTAACGGTCTCTTCGGACCCGAGAAATTATAAGCTGGAGCTTTGTTTTCTTTCAGTTCCGGGTAAGTGAAGTTCTGCTATTTTCCAGGTAAAAGTAGCAATTTGGCTATTTTAGTGGAAAATCTAAGTTTGGAGGTGGGTGACTGAAACTCCAAGGGAAATAGAAGAAGAACTTCCACCTGCGCTTGAGGAGATTGTTTCAGGATTTGAACGATTATCCCTTACACCTGCAACCAGACCACCATTTGTGGTATCAGAGCAGCCTACTGACACTGAACAGGATCTCAAGGTTCAAAAAAATAAGTCACACATGGCTTTCAGAGTTGGAGGAAGAGGTGGTGGTCAAAGAAGAGGAAGACCAGCTACAAATGCTGAAGTGTTGGAAGCTATGCAACAGCTGCAAGCTAGATTGGAAGCAATGGAAATGGGAAGGGATGCAAATGTTGGAAATGTTAGTGAACCTGAATTGGAGCTGCAGAAGATGAGGAACTTGTAGATGTAACTCCTAAAATGAGATTCTTTAAGTCAGTATTGAGATCCACATCTGAGCCCAGACTTGAAGCTTCAATCTATACAGGAAACTTAAGCCCTGAAGAATTGATAGACTGGATTAATGACATGGAGAAATTCTTTGACTATGAAGAAACAGAAGAAGGAAAGAAGGTGAAGTTTGTTGTCACAAAATTGAAAGGACATGCAACACTTTGGTGGGATGGAGTGCAAGCAGAAAGAGGAAGACTTGGTAAACATCCAATTAAGAATTGGAATAGAATGGTGGCAAAGCTGAAAAGTAAGTTTTTGCCAAGTAACTATCAGCAGACATTATTTAGACAGATGCAAAATCTTAGACAAAGGTCTATGATAGTAAAGGAATACATAGAGGAATTCTACAAAGTGAGTATAAGAGCAGGAAAAATCCAAGATACAGATGAAAAGGTTGCAAGATATGTGAGTGGTCTCAGAATGGAGATCCAAGATGAGATAAGTGTACTATCTCCTAAAACAGTAGAAGAGGCTTATCAGATGGTATTGAAGGCTGAAGAAAAACTCATGAGGAAGCAGTCTGCCAGAAACAGAGGTACTTTCCGAGGATGGCGAAGTCAAGGTGGTAGAGGAAGGTCTACAACACCTAAAAATGGAGCTAGTAGTAGCTCAAGTCAGCATGCACACACAAGAGGTGATGCAAGTGGCATAGGGAGTTTTTCTAGAGGAAGAACAGACAGAGGCAGAGGAAGAGAAGTCAGATGTAACAAGCTGGGACACAGAGCCTCTAAGCCTATGAGTGCCTAGAAAACATAGGAATGAATCAGAGGAATGCAATTGTTGCTAAGACTGAAGAGGAAGCAGCAAAGGTAATAGAAGAAGAAAATGTATCAGAGAAAGGAGAGTCTTTGGTAGTTAACGAAGTTTTACCTAAGGCAGCTAAGGAAACTGTTGAACCAACATAAAGAAAACCTTGTTCAGGACTGTGTGCAAGGTTCAAGGGAAGTGTTGTCAGATGATAATTGATAGTGGTAGTACAGATAATTTGGTCTTCACAGAAGTGGTGGAGAAGTTGAAATTGAAGACAAAGAAACACCCAACACCTTACAAGGTGTCATGGCTTCAAAAAGGGTACCGATTGATAGTGAATGAGTAGTGTGAAGTGGAGTTGCAGTTGGGCAAATACAGAGACAAAATTCTGTGTGATGTGATGCCTATGGATGTGTGTCACATATTGCATGATGGAAAGAAGAACACATATAAATTTAGCAAAGATGGTGTCAATCATACATTGCTACCTATGGAGGAAGAGGATGCATCGAAGAAATCTGATCCAAAGACCCTTTTGTTGAGTGGAAAGGAGTACTTGCAGCAAATGGAAGAAGATGAGGTAAGTTTTGCATTGGTTTGCAAACCCAAGGTAATAATTACTTCCACAAAAGTTTTTGATTTACCAATTGAAATTCAAGAGATGTTGGACAGTTATTGTGATATCATTGTAGATGATTTGCCTGATGAGTTACCACCCATTAAGAAAATCAGCCATCATATAGATTTGATTCCAGGAGAAAATCTACCTAATAAAGCAGCTTACAGGATGACTCCCACAGAGAATGAAGAAATCAGAAAACAGGTTCAAGAACTGTTAGACAAGGGACTGATTAGAGAGAGTTTGAATCCTTGTGCAGTGCCAACAGTGGTGAGCTCAAAGAAAGATGGAGGCTGGAGAATGTGCATTGATTCAAGAGCAATCATTAAGATAACAAACAGGTACAGATTTCCTTTACCTAGAATTGAAGATTTGATGGATTGTTTGAGTGGAGCAAGATATTTTACAAAGTTAGATTTAAAAAGTGGTTATCATTAAATTAGAATTAGAGAGGGAGATGAGTGGAAAACTGCTTTCAAAGCAAATGAAGGATTGTATGAATGGATGGTAATGCCTTTTGGGTTGTCAAATGCTCCCAGTACATTTATGAGACTCACGAATGAAGTTTTGAAAGAATTTATAGTTAAATTTGTAATAGTATATCTGGATGATATATTAGTTTACAGCAGATCAAAAGAGGAACATGTGAGACATCTGAATTATGTCTTACAGAGGCTACAACAAGAGAAGTTACTGTTAAATTTAAAGAAATGTTCATTCATGAAGGAGTTGGTGTATTTGGGTTTTGTTGTTTCTGCTGAGGGGTTAAAGATGGATCCTAAGAAGATCAAGGTAATCATGGAGTGGCCTTCACCAAAAAGTGTCTTTGAGGTAAGAAGTTTTCATGGTCTTGCTAGCTTTTATAGAAAATTCATAAGGAATTTTAGTAAGATCAATGCATCTATTATTGACACTATAAATAAGGACAGACAACCATTTAAATGGATTGTTGAAGCAAAAAGGAACTTCGAGTTGTTGAAGAGAAAGATTATTGAGAAACCTATTTTGATTTTGCCTGATTTTAGTAAACCTTTTCAAGTGAAGTGTGATGCCAGTGGAGAAGCCATTGGAGCTGTTTCAAGTTAGGAGGATAGACTTGTAGCTTATTTTAGTGAAAAGTTGAATGAGTCAAAGAAGAAATATTCTTCTTATGACAAAGAGTTTTATGCAGTGGTGCAGTGTTTGAAGAAGTGGAGACATTACTTGATGTCTAAGGAGTTCATATTGTATTAAGATAACCATGCATTATAGTACATTATGCAACAACCAAAGCTTAACCAAAAGCATGCAAAATGGGTAGAATACCTTCAAAGTTTTAATTTTGTGTTAAAACATATAACTGATCAATCAAACAAAGTAGCAGATGCCTTAAAGAGAAAAAGCATTTTGGTGCAAGAAAGTCAAATTCAAGTGTCGGGGTTTGATTTTCTTAAGGAATTATATGAGAAAGATCTAGATTTTAGAGGCATTTGAAGCTTGTAGAAACCCTGTTTTGTTAGACAAAAGTAAGTGGCTGGATTATTTCGTGCAAGGACTGTTATTTAAAAGAAATCAGCTATGCATACCAAATTGTTCTATGTGAGAAAATTTGATCAAGGAAAAACATAGTGGTGGACTTGGAAGAAATTTTGGTGCAGACAAAACTTATGAGCAGTTGAACCAGTTTTATTTATGCCAGAAGATGAGAGCTGAAGTAGAAAAGTATGTGAAGAATTGTAAAGTCTGTCAGTATGCAAAGGGAAGAAGCCAAAACATAGGTTTGTATGTTCCATTACCTATTCCAGATAGGCCTTAGGATATGGTAAGTATGGACTTTGTTTTGGGTTTGCCAAAAACTCAAAGGGAACATGATTCAATTTATGTCGTAGTTGACAGATTTTAAAAAATGGCACATTTTATTCCATGTTATAAAACCAGTGATGCTACTCATGTTGCTAACTTGTTTTTTAAGGAAATTGTAAGGTTGCATGGGTTACCAAGAGCATTGTTTCAGACAAAGATACCATATTTGTTGGTCATTTTTGGAGGACTTTGTGGAAGAAACTTGGTACTAAACTGAGTTTTAGTTCTGCATATCATCCTCATACTGATGGACAAATTGAAGTTGTGAACAAAAGCTTGGGTAATCTTCTGGGAAGCCTAGCAGGTGAACATCCAAAACAGTGGGATCAAGTTTTGGCACAGGCTGAATATGCTTATAATGATTCTCCTAACAGGAGTACAGGGCAGAGTCCATTCCATGTAGTTTATAGAATGCACCCAAAAGGAGTATTTGAATTGAGAGATTTGGGTAAAGCTGAAATAAGGAGTGCTTTAGGAGAAGATTTTGCTTTAGAGATTCAAGCAGTTCATGAATAGGTAAAACAACAGCTACAAGGCAGTGACACAAAGTACAAGAATAGAGCAGATTTGAAGAAGAGGGAAGTAAATTTTGAAGTTGGAGATTTGGTTTTGGCACACCTAAGGAAAAACAGATTTCCAAAAAGGGAGTATAACAAATTAGAATTCAAGATTGGACCATGCAGAGTTTTAATGAAATTTTCTGCAAATGCATATGAAATTGAGTTACCCCCTGGTATTGGAATATCTCCAATTTTCAATGTTGTTGATTTGTACATATATGAAAAGGGACAGCCAGGTGACACAACAAAAGACAAGGAAGAACAAGAAGTAGATTGGGTAAAATGGTTACCTACAGCAAAGGCATTGCAACCAGAGAAAATATTGGATAAAAGAGTGTTTAAGAAAACAAGGGGACATGAGTATTTTCAGTACTTGGTCAAGTGGAAAGATCAACCAATTGCTGATGCTACCTGGGTGACAGAAACCATCTTACAGAAGTTGGGCCGTTCTGTAGAAGAGCTCATGGACAGGAGCCCATGAAGAATTTTGTCCTCAAGAGTTTGATGTAGGAGCATGAGACTTCATTTTATTCCAAAAACCCAAAAAAAGTTTACAAGCAAAGGAGTGGGATCCTTTAGCTGTCAATTTACAAAGTTTTCTAGATAGGAGTATTTGAATGATTTTGTAATTAATTCAAGAAGTTTAGACTTAGTTGAGATTCTCGAGGAGAATATCAAGCAGTTTAGGTATTTATCTAGGATTAGATAGATTCGATCCATGGATTGAGGATCGGATTGTTGGATGTAAAGTACTTATGTAAGTTTTGAACTATTGTAAGAGGATTTTGGCTAGATTTGGTTATGGAGAATTAGATTGTAAAAGAATTGGATTATCTCTATATCTCTGTGTATTTTGTGCATGAAAGGTTAAATCCCGGAGGTTTGGATTCCTTCGAAACATTTTTGTGTATTGTTAATTTCCAGTTTGGCTTGTAGAACTCGAGGTTGATAATATAATTTTGTGTTATCACGATTAAATCTTTATTTTCTGTGTATTGGGATACTCGGGATAAGTTTAAAGAAAATATATTTTAACACAGTCTAAACTTGGCGGAACGAAGGAAAACCCGATAAACGTCGAGAGAGCCTAAGAAAGGAGCTTAGAACTGTCCAATCGACAGAACCGTTAGATCTATGGCTATCGCGTGGTTAAAAAGCGCAAGGGTTAAATGAAAGAGCAGTTTTCCAAGGGTGGTAAGTGGATTCTTGCGCAACCTCAAAACTGGAAGCGGTTTCCAGAAAACGGACCCGAGAAGTTATGAACCGAGATTTAATTGAGTTGAAATCCAGAGATGATCAGGTTATCCGTTTAAAAGCGATCGGACGCATATCATGTGGTTTAAGTGCATGGGACTTAATTCTAAATCCGACGCGATGAAGGTTTATTCATCGGGCTTAAACCCTCGTTGAATTCCGGCGATCAGGACCATTCATTGGTTTGTGATTGGACAATGATCGCGCGGAGAAATGTGTGCTGGTTAACGGACTCTTCAGACCTGAGAAATTATAAGCTAGAGCTTTGTCTTCTTTCGGTTCCGGGTAAGTGAAGTTCTGCTATTTTCCAAGTAAAAGTAGCAATTCCGCTGTTTTAGTGGAAAATCTAAGTTTGGAGGCAGATGACTGAAACTCCAAGGGAAATAGAAGAAGAACTTCCACCTGCGCTTGAGGAGATCGTTTCAGGATTTGAACGATTATCCCTTACACCTGCAACCAGACCACCAGAATATCCATTACACATCCAATATATCTAATGACCCTAAAACACAGGGTGCCTAATAGTTGGGTTCTCCCCTAATTATTGATTTCATAAATCAGGTCCATGTAATTTGTAGCTAGTCATGCAGAAGTGGTGTATAGATTACCATTGATTGATATTGCTAGTTCGTATACATTATCATTCACTTAATGGAAGTGAAGATCCTTAAAACGGAGGGTTAAGTATCACCCTCACGTTATTTGTGTCACTTTCTCTTTACTCTAACAGCAACTTGCAATCTTTGGGTCTTATAAAGGTTATCGTAATCTGATAGTGAGCCTGATTAACTTGTGAATCTCTCGAATCAGTTGAGTCACTGTATTTGACCGTATTGGGTTGACTGCCGAGTCTAGTGCCGGGCTAATCCGAGCTATTTGCGCAGTCATTAGAATCCGAGTTATCGGCTGAATTATTCCCAAGCCTGTCAAGTTGACCAAGTTGCAAAGTCATTCCCTAGTGTTGAGTCGTAAACAAGATTGGTATAAGCTTTTAGCTTCAAAATGTTTGAGTTCGTGTCTTTATTGTGTATGCTCAAATAAACTAAGTTACATGGAAGCGTGACTCACATAAAATTTATTGGCGTTTAATTTATTGTTTTTATTAAAGTTTAGTTCAGCATTGTGGTTTAATTAGAAGCATTCAAATTATTAGGGTTTTATTAACATGTGTAATAATTTTATTAACATAGATACTTGTGTTCTTCCATTTAGATGTCACTGTAATATGGAATTTAGCGAAAAAGAATGCTATTGTAATATGGTATTTTTTGAGAAAAATTCTGTTGTAAGTTATTATATATGTTATTTTTTCTTTTAAATCAAAAAAATATGGTTTCCCTTGTTTTCGTAATTTTAATAAACCATATATGATATAATGGTTCAAACAAAATTAATATGTTTATGCAAATTTAAGTATTTTGGGAGAAATTAATTTTTAATTAAAAATAGTTGAACAATGATATTTGAATCAACATGTTATGGAAGTTCAAAATAGGTATATTCGTAATTGACAAACAAAATAGGGCATTTCTCAAATGTCAAGCCCACCCTTTCAATTCATAAAATCTACATAAAAAATTATTTTCCCAAAAAGATAATAAAGGCAATATTTGATCTTTGTTTAAAGCCAAACCATCTATCCATGACTATGTGTGCATTCTTTGGAGACTTTGGTTACATTACAAAAAATTAATGGGAGCTCCTTATGAGCTTGTAGGGAGATATGACCTTATAGTCTTTTTGTGAGCAAAAACCAAATCGTGGCATGAGCCCATCTCTATGGAATTCAAATGAAAATAGAGGGCGAATTGGCCCACCAAGTAGTGGAAACCCTAAAATCAATGTAGAAAACTAATGTCTAATATCATGGTTGAGAAGATTCTATTCTCTAGTATTATTTATAAATAGCAAAAGAAATTTGGTCATAAAAAAGTCTTGAATTATATAAGAAGGATGACTTGTTTGGAGTCCTTTCAATTTTCAAGTTGCACACTTCTCTCTTCGAAATTGTTTTCACACCTTTTAAGACGGTTGTAAATTCAGCGCCATTACTTGTATTCTAACCATAGTAGTAGGGAGATGTGTCTAGCATGGTTGGTTGCATGTCTCTAAGATAGAAAACGTATCAAGGACTTGGAACATAGGAAAGGGGAAAATATCTCCCACAAGCACTGAAGCTTCTCTCATAAGTTTTTCATAAAAAATGTGAAAATATCAATTAAAAAAACTACTTGACCTCTAGGGTGAAACCCACAACCCAAATTGAATTGAAGAAAACAATCGTCACTGTTAGATGGTCTCATTCATCTACCTTCCATTGTAGAGGTGGAGTATGAGTTCTTAGAGAGTATGTTGATGAGGGACTTGGAAGATATATAAAATGAAACAACCCAAGTAAAGCAATGATTAAGATGGAGACTTGATTTTGGTTGGGAAGTTGAAATGTTTAAACTTTAAAGTTTTGAAACTCAAATATTATCATTGTAATAGATCATGTAAACTTTGGACATACTTATCTTTGAGTGATGTAGGATATCATGATATGGACATTTGTTAAATGTTCATGGTTCATCATTAAATGATTTTGAAATTTAAGTTTTGAAAATTCCACACACACACATGTACATATATAATTAGTTTCATGTCATTTTGTTGTAGGTATATCCCTACCTCTCTTTGTACGTAGATTTTAAAAATGGTGTATTAGTGTAGGTACCCATATCTATATCGACATTGCTTGGAAACTATGATTCCAATCCAAACATTCCAACCAAGATATACTTATCTTAGACATGTTTTTTATGGACGAAAGGATCAAATAAATATAAGAAATACCTATTTTAATAATGCCAGGCCCAGATGAGTTGAATAAGTTAATGATTAAGAAGCTTCTTCAAAGGGAAGCTCCTATTAGAAGATATTCAAATGCACAATATAAAATGATTGTTCAAGTGAGTCTTCTTAATGTATATATATGACATGAATAAGGTTAGAGGCATCCCATACCAATAATCCTACTAATGATAATAAATGAGGGCTAGGAATTTGTGATTTACATTGCCTATGTATGACTGCTTGCACTTGCAACATAACAATTTTGCTTGTTGCACCACCTAAATTCAATCAATATAGTATCTCTTGAATTCTCTCTACATTTAATTTATCCCCCTTCAACCCAAATGTAAGACTTGTTTGTGATAAGGATTTTTAACAAAATGATATATGATAAGAGACGAAGCAAGATGAGAACTAAACATAATTTTTTTATAAGTTGAAGGACCCCAAAACATGTCCAAAGAAGCATCTACCAATTGCATGGTTTGGGTGAACATTCCTTTTGGTGGAGGTTGTAGGACTTAAACCCATAACAATTGGTTTCCAAATCCAATGCTCTCCCAATTGAAATTATGTCTTCCTAGATATTTAAAATTCAAATATTGTATTCTCAACTCTCAATAGATGTACATGACGAAGAGAGCTCCATTGAGCAAAAATAATAACTGACATGAGACTATCACATGGTTGTGTCTAAAATACTTTAATCATTATGTATAAAAATTAAATGAATATTATTTATGATTAGTTAGCTAGAGGGGGCATAATCAAAAGATCACGACCACTTGTGTAAAGGCACCTCGGGCTATATTTAAGTCTAGGGCTTTCATTGTAAACAACATCATTCAATTTTTATACTAATATATAAATATAGATATTTCTTATTATATAATATTCAATTGTCTCTGCTTCATATGGTATCAAAGCCAACTCTGCATCCACCACAACTGTCACCAGTTTGTAGCCATATGTTGTCTCTGCCACCACTATAATTTGTTCCATTGTTCGTAGCCATTCACATTAACCACGCCATGCTCTACCATAGCCACCAAAACTTTTTCCATTGTTTGTCCACCATGATTTCAATCGTCTCGTCAACCTCCCTTCCAACTCCTTGTTACATGCCAATTTGTTGACACGAACTCGGTCTCGTGTTGGCACACTTGTTTTGTCTTCTTTTGTTGACAACCATGTCCCTTGTTGTTTTCTTTACTTTGCCACCATTGACCAATAGGTGTTTCCTTATTTGCCACATAGTTTTAATATAGTTTATTTTAATTAATTAATATAATTATAAATTTGATTAAATATTTAATTTATTAATAATTATAATATCTATATATCTATCTATATATATATATAATATAATATATATATATATATATTATATATATATATATATATAGATATAAACAAAATTACTAATTATCTTATTATTTGTTAAATTAATTATGTAGTTGTAAAGTGTGAACATAACAATGTTTTAACATTTATGTTATTAAGTAATTCTAATTAGTCTTTTAGTTTGATATATTTTATATTATTTTTGAAATAGATTTTCCAAAAGTAGAAATTACATTAATAATGTTCTCTAAATTTTATTTTATTTTTTATATTTATTTCTTCATCATTGTTTATATTTCTATTTTAAATAAATAAATAATGATATGAACATTTTTATTATCATCTATGTATATTTCAGAAGAAATCTAAATTATACAATATTAACGCTTGTATTGGTGTACTTTTTATATATTTATTTGAGTAGTTTTATTGTTGCTAAGGACTTTTCTGGGGCTATTTTCCAATGATCATATAATATGTCGATAGTGACTTTAAAAATGTACATGTAATAAGAAGTAATGGTTGAATATGAAAAAAATGGTAAATTTGCTTTTATTGAAATTCTATTAAGATTAAAGATAATAATATTATCCTTTTATGATAATTAAAAACTAAAATTTAAAAAGAAAAAGAAAAATTGAACATTTAATTTTTATATTTTTGCAACATTATAAATTTTTGAATAACTTACTAGAAGAAAAAATATTTCAACACATATCAAGTATCTTAATACTTTATTAAAATTATTGTTTTTACAATGAATTAACTTGATATTGGAAATTATAAAATTCATATAAACATTAACTTTATTAAAGTTTCTTTAAAGGTCTATCACAACATTTTCATAGTTACATTCACTAACTTAAATGACACGGCATTTTTCAAATAAAGATGCTATGGATAACAATGGTAATTGTGGACATTAATTCCTCCATCCACTTGATTTCCTAAGGCTCTCCTTTGTTCTAGTCAATTGGAAGAATCACATAGTTTGTGTGCTCACTTTGCACGTGTTGCTTGATTTCTATGTTGCGGGGTATTCATTACCTATGTTGCATGGTATTCATTGCCTTTTTTAACATAGTAGCTACCATAAAAAAAATGAACATCTCATGTGGGTTTGGAAAATATGTACACCATTTAGTGATTTGGAAAAGGCCCTACTCCATTTACCACTTCAATTCCACCCAACTCATTATTTTCAACTTGTCCATTTGACCTAGAATCAAATAATGTATCCTATCGCAGTGGGGATTGACTTTAGTGAGTGTCATTTTTTCCTTCAAATCCTTTGCCACGTTCAATGAGCACAACATTATCAGATAATTTAGAGTTCTTGTTTTTACCACTAAATATCATTTTGAGTTTTGTTTATTGGTTTTCATTATGTGTGCATGTGTTGAGCTCTATCTTTGTCACAATGTTCCTCTTATTTTATATTCTAAAAATCATGATTATGGAGAAATGGTTTGCATGGTTATTGTTCAAGCTATTATGTTTAGAAAGCAAGCAACAAATATTTGAACCTCAAGTTCACTTTTTAAAGCTTAGATCACCTAAATTTTTTTGTTGTTACAAGGTTTTCTTCCGTTTAGTGGAATGTGGTTATGAAGTCACGACCTTTTAAAAAATGTACTAGTGACTACAGGGAACAATATCTACTTGCATAGAACATAGCAAAACTTTTTTTGTTAGCCCAACTAACTAATTATATATATGCATGTTGATTAGTGTTAGCCATACCAATTCAATCACATGACTTGTATGTGCAAAGTTATGAAATCATTGGGGTGTTTTGAATGTGGAAATTTGGGTGCCTTTGGCAATTTCTAATATTTGGATAGAGTTGGTTAATTTTTAATAATCAAAATCTACAGAACATTGTAATACTCTATTTAAATTTGTTATTTTGAGGTGCATGCGGGTATTGTGGATATTTTTTAATTCAGATTTTTAATTTTTTTTGTAAAATTAGGTGGTGGGAGTACCCATGGTATTTAGAACAAGTGACCATCACGCAAGGAGTGCCTTGACTGTGCACTCTTTCACCAACTGTTCTACAACCCGTGGGCTTAATGTATAATTATAATAGAAGTAGAATAAATATTAATTTGAATTAGAAGCTCGACACTATCCTAAATGCACTATAATACCTAGTCCTTATTAACCTTAGATGGATTGTGATAACTATTTGGTCAATTTAGTATTCCTAAATTGATATCATTAATTGTCAACCCGGGGCTCGTAAGCTGATGAAGTGAAGGTGTACTATATGTACTTAAGCAACCTCTTAAAGCTTTTTGTCGTTTGGGGGTGTTGTTTGTGATTAATTTATCTTCCTAAGATGGAGTGATGTATTTATAAACAATGAGTGAGGGTGTGTGATGAGTGGTTTCTAACTATTTGTTGAAAAGGAAGACTTTGAAGGAAATGAATTAAAATAACTGAAAGCAAAGAACCACTTTCTAATGGTATTAGACACCATTCATGCTGCTGCAAAAATAAGAAAATCACTTAAAAGACCAATGATAATGTTTATCTCTTCCTAACTCTCTGCCTCTAACACATAGTACTGTGTAAGACACAATTAAGAAGTAGCTAAAAGTAAGTCTAATAAATGATAAAAATGAGAAAATCTACTTTAAAGACTAGTGATAATATTTTTCTCTTTCTAACTCTCTGCCTCTATCACATAGTACTGTGTAAAGCACGATTAGAAAGTAGCTAAGGATTAGTCTAGAAAGCACCCAAAGCCAGCTGCAAGTGGTTAGTATTCTGATCTCTAAAAGATAAACAATTTATAGTAAGAGACCATTTATATGTTAGCAGACAGATTTGAGAAATAAAACTAAAAATTAGCTATGGAAATAAAGTAAAAGGCAGCAACTTTGAATCTGTCAACTGAAACTACCACTAGATATAAAGCAAACACATAAACACACAAGTAATCCCGGGTCAAAAACCTGCAAAAGAACAATGCTGATCAACTTAAAAGAAAGGATTCAAAATGAATTAAAATGAAGTGAATTATGCTGTACATAGGTCAAGAAAAGGAAATGCTGAACATGAAAATACTATACAAGGTTAATATGAATAGGGGCCCTCCATTCACATAACCCAAAGAAGACTCAAAGTGTTGAAAGCTTCAAAACATCATTGCTTCTATTACTCCATGTGCAGAAATTCACAGTCAAGAGTGCTAGAACAACACTATAAAAACAGAGTCTTGGGAATGCTCGAAAATTACAACAAGTTCATAAAAATACAGCAAGTAAAAGTTAACATAAGCGTACGCAGACGCAAGTATTTATAGGCATCTGAAGGATAGCCTATGCGTGCTGCTAAAACTGAAAATAAACAAACTGTCATGCATAATTAAAACTGCAATAACACGTCATGAGCCTGTGTGGGTGAGCTGGAGGTCCTGGTCGTCATGGGCATTGAATCCAGAGTTGGATCATGTCCCCCACATCCTGCGTAACACGGGCAAGTCACCGTTTGAGCTGACGTGACCCAACAGCTTACGCATCACCGTTAAGCTGCCTTCATTGACCGGATCTTGCCCCTGTTTGACCGGAGGTACAGATGACGTGGATGATTGAACAAATGGCACAGGAACCTCGAGCACGTTGATACCTAAGTACCCATGTGGCTCGTTTGGCGAAATGGCACGTGGAACCTTGAGAACAACAAAAAGGCTGCATAATCTCCAGATGGTTGCGGAATCATCAGATAGCTGCAGAATCGGCAGAGAGCTGCGGAATGCTTGTAAATATGTCAAAATCTAAACAAAACAGTCACACATTAGCAAAGTTCACTTGATCATGCTTAATGACATCTAATGTAATGATCTGGGTGGTTTTACATGGAAAATGAGGTGAAAGAGAGAGATAGGTGATGAAAAAACAGTAGATAATAGTAGATGATGAGGTGTAGGTTAGAGGCTCTACATACCCCCACTACGAGGGCATTGCATGTCATCATGCAAAAAAAACTGCTTATTCAACCTGCTGTGATTCCTCTGCCAAGACATCTAGTCTCCTCTTCTTCCTCTGTGTGGAAATATCAATTCTTGGCCTTTTCATCAAACATCTGAACCTTAGGTTAATCAAATCCCTGTCTAGCCTCTTGCATTTCTTCCTTAACTTTTTGTTCTCTTTTTGCAACAGTCCCATATGCAGCATTGTATTATCGTGGACCATCTTGTCCACATTGCCCCTTTCTTTTAATTTTTCATTCTCTTGTATAATGTGGCGATTTAGAACTTCAATTTCAAAAATTTCCTGTTTTAATGAGTGAATTTG
>APFE031484258.1:0-127769 GCA_000404065.3 Pinus taeda | reverse complement strand
AACATTATCTTTACATTTTTGAAAAAAAGCATGGATCGTACCATATTCAAAATTGTTCTATTCATTCTTTCAGCTACACCATTCTGTTGGGGATGATAAGGCACAGTTGTTTGATGTTTAATCCCATGTTGGCGAAGATATTGTTCAAATTCATTTGATGTATATTCTTTTCCATTATCAGTGCGAATAGGCCCAATATGAGATTGTGCATCATTTTCAATCCATTTATGAAAATTCTTGAATGTTTGGAAAGCATCAGATTTGTTCTTCAATAAATAAACCCAGCACATTCTGGTGTAGTCATCAATAAATGTCAGATATATTTATTTTCATTTGCAGAAGAAACAGGCATTGGACCACATAAATCTGAATGAATAAGTTCAAGCTTCCTATGTGCTCTTGAATGTGAATCATGAAAAGACTGTTTGCTATGCTTTCCTAGAATGCAAGCATCACATTGCTTAAGTTTCCTAGGAATTGTAGGCAAACCAGCAACACCATTTTTCTTCAACAAGCGGATGTTGTCATAGTTCATATGTCAAAAACTAGCATGCCATAATAAACTTGATGGAAGTGTACCTTCTTCATGATGAGAATTGTATGAGAAATGTTGTGCATGAGCAGAGGTTCCTTGCATCTTGAGAAGCCTTTCTTCTTTTATTCCCCTCATGACAAGTGAGTGATCAAATGTTTTTCTTACCTCAAGCTTGCCATCAAACATATGAATGGAGTGGCCTTGCTGGTGGATGTGGACCAAGGACAAAAATTTTCTCTTGAGCTGTGGGAGATATAGAACATGATGCAGAAGAAAGTCTAGAAGTCCAGGCAATTTAAGCCTGATTGTGCCAAGCCCTGATGGCTTGATTTTTGATTGATCTACAAAGTATACTGCTCCATCAACATTGTCAGTGAAATCTTCAAAAAAACCTTTTCTATGAGTCATGTGGCAGGTTGCTCCTGAATCAAGCAACCAATCATTTTTCCAAGAAGCAAGTGAAGCATTAAATAAATCTTCATTTACTCCAATATTACATTGTGCCACAACATAGTGACTAGATTCAAGTGCTTTACCTTTATCTGTATCATCAGTTTTACCTTTCTGTTGGTTTCTTTTCTTCTTAATTTTTTCCCATGGTAGCTTGCATGTAGAGGCATCATGTGATCCATTTCTTTTGCAGCGAATACAATGTAAATCTGCCTTTTCTCCTTGAGAATGTCTGCCCCCCCTGCCTCTGGAATATCTTCCTCTTCCTCTTCGTCCACCTCTTCCTCTTGTATAATCTTGAGCAGGATGTTTTTCTTTATGAGCCAGGCATACAGTCTCTTCAGAAGATTCAGGGGTTTTCTTCTTTCCAAAGTCTTTTTCTCTTTTAGCAAACTTTTCACAAGAGAGTCAAAGGTTATATCTTTGAGATTTCATTTCCATTTGCTTGCAATGACTCAAGATAATTGGAGTAAGTAGGATAAAGTGCCTTGAGAAAAGTGATAAGAGGAATATCCAATTCAACCTTAGTGGATTTGATATCATGCGTTATAGGCTTTACTTCAGATGCAAGAGCAAGAGGATCAGTATTTTGCAGTTCAAGAGTGAAGAGTTTAATCATGAGTTGAACAAGTTCAAGTGTAGAATGTGAGTCATAGAGTTCTTTCAGCTTTTGTAAGGCTTCAAAGGCAGTTGAATATGACGAAATATGGCGACTCACCTCTTCATTTATAGATGTTGTGATTAATGCATAAGCTTTGTTGTTCTTGTTTTCCCAAATGACGAGCTCTTTGTCTGAGGTAGGTTGTACTGGTTCATTGTCTGCGTCTCCAACACACACTCCTTTCCACAACTCATTGAAAATAAGGGTGTGTTTTATCATCCGGTACCATTCGGGATAGTTCTCCTTGCCAGTGAGAACTATTCCCACCATGGATATGATTGAATGAGTTCTGTAACAAAAAACTTTTGCTGCAAAATCTTACTCTTAATGGGAAACAATATACATCTGATATGATGGGACAACAAAGTCAACTTGTATACCACGCTTGGCCAAAAAAAAAAAAACACTTCAACGTCTGGCCAAAAAAATTAGCGTTCAATAAGAATATTGTTAATATAATGCCAGGAACTTCAACGCATACAAAGACAACAACATTAATATACCATAATACTAGCCTCTTAGAACTAAAAGCTTGACAAGTATGCTCATCTCCCAGCTATAGGAATTGAGAAGTACAAGACTGAGACTGATCTCAGATCACCAAGCGTTACCATGAAAATCACGTAGCCAATTAATGAGCGGCCATTTATGTGAAGAGATTAAGTACAGCATGGCAAAGCTATGTTGGACTTTAAGATGCAAAAGGAGAATACTTATTTAACTTGCCTCACTGTTTACACACTATTCAAAGGCCTTCACGTGACTGCGACTCTTCGCTTAATACAATCAAATATCAATATCGCCATTGAAGGGTGAGCATTGAGCAAAGAAGTTTCCAGTCTGTTAGATTAAAAGAAAAACCCTGAGCAAGTGCTCGTGAGCTACAAATCCGAGTTCAATGCTCGAACATTGCTATTACTAAACCGACCCGCAAAATTTTCTTGTCCGGCTGTTTATTAAATGGCTTGATACTCCCTTGTGAATCTTATTCAATATCAATAAGAGCGACAAGTTTTTGTTAAATCAATATTGACAGAGCAGGAACGAAATAGCTACCATTATTTTAGTTCAACGAATTGAATAAGGATTGCTTCTATCTTCAGGAAAATGTTGTAGGCATAACCTGAAAACATCGTTGAACTCTGCTCGGTGACAAAATCGAATCCTCTACCATCGTAAAAACTTGAGGGAGCTCCAAATTAAATGAACACAGAGCCGAGAAAAGCATCTTTTGTGCACTCTCAAATCAAACGAACTGTTGTGACAATGTATTAGAGTGAACCAGGCCTGGAATTTGAGAAATCCAACGAACAGTGGAAAAGTTTGCTCGATAGACTCAGCTGATTAAGACCATAAAGAATGACAAGTGGTTCATGGCACGCTCGCAAAGATGTTTCGCGTTATGGCAAAAAACATTATGTTGACAGTCCAGAGAGCGCAGGTAATGCAAGGGTCAGGATTGTAAATATGGAATATGGAAGACAGAGGGCGCAGGCAGTGTCAAGCAACAGTGTTCAGGTAACAGTGTGGTGTAGGCTACCACATTTATGAACAAGCAACATTTTTGAATGGAGAGCAGAGGAGAAAAATATGGAGTTACAAAGGGCATTAAAAGCTAAAAAAAAGGAGTTGGCTCTGATACCATGTCAGGCCAGGCAGTAACTCCACAAAATGAAAACTGATTCGTATATTCAATTCCATCAAGTAGGTCTTCATTATATACATGAGAGAGATATTGTTCAGTTCATCTCCCGATGACTGTTCATATTTCCTATTTATCTATTTACGTAAATTCACCCAATCACAAGGATTAGGTGTCAACATGCAAGAATGTTAGCAGCAACAATAAAAGAAATTGGAACATGCAATAGTATGTTGGTAAAGCACTTCAAGAGCAGGGCCATTGTGGGACACTAGTATCCAATAGTGTCCATTGATTACCATGAGCATGTTATGACCAATATGATGGTTTTTAGGCAAGGATATGCCTTGGTTTTTGGACCTTCTAATGCGAAGAAACCTTGCTAAGAGACGGATCACCCAAGGGAATATGTAGCAGGGAAGGGGATGCTAGTAGAACTTGGAAAGTGTGTGACTACACGGAAGGGGTGACTTGATTTCCTGAGGGACTGTGTAACAGAGAAGGGAAGGTCAGGGAATGATTTTTTTTTTGTCGTCATTAGCATTGCTAGATGGAATTAGAAGCACATTGGGAGTGTGACCTGGGACAATAAGTCGGTAACTATTCACTGAGAGGGCATGTAGCGTAACGATCATAGCATTAGACATTCGATGCAGGTTTGAATTTAGCAGTGGATCTTGGACTTCCTGGGAAGGAGGTGAATTCTGGTACTACTTTTGAGGGTGGAGGTGTGAACATCTGGATTCCCTTGTTGACTGATGTGGCCATTGTATCCTTTTATTTGTTGATTAGAGAAAATGTGCATATGTATATGTGTATGTTATTGTAAATATTATATCGAGTTGGATTTATAAAACTCCATAAACAATATGTTTGTTTGTTGGTTGAAGCAAATGTGGCTAAGTATTTGTGGTTTTTATTGTAAATATTGTAATGAGTTGTGTTATAAAGCTCCAATAAATGGTATGTTTGTTTTGTTTTCAACAAAAGTCATTGTAAATATTGCAACGAGTTGGGTTATAAAGCTCCATGGGGAGTATGTTTTGTTTTTAACTGGTTGTTGGTCATAAGTGTCATAGAACATCAAGGATGGTGTTCCCTCGAGGGGGAGGGGTTTGTAACAACCCCTGGTTGATTTTCCATGTAAAAAAATATAAGGCCAAGGTCACGGGACACACATTCCAAGATGAATGGTGGGCAAACATCCTATTGGGTGTCACTTTTAGTTTATTTATGGCTATGGAAATTAGAAAAGGAAAAGTGGCAATAATTGGCATTTATTTATGAAAATAAAGGAAAATAGGAGAAATGGAAGGTGAATAGACATAAATCTGCATGAGAGGGAAATTGAAGAAAAAATGAACAAAAATGAAGAAAGTAGAGGCCTTAACGATAAAAAGGCTTATGAGGATCAGTTCATAGCTTTTTGTCAGTTTATCTTTGGAGCTCTCTTCTGTTCACTCATTCTCTCATACTCTTGCACACTTGGAGCATTCTTGGACCATGCTTAAAGCACTCTAGTTTTCACTTGATTGGAGAAAGAACGAAAAGGAAAATAGGGACGCACAAGGGAACAGTTGGATCAACAACTGCAACCAAGTTTCTTTGTAGGTAATAAGTTGCATGTGTCATTTCCTTGTTGATTTATGTGCATGGTATATGCATGTGATTTTCTAGTTGTGTGTTGTCATTGGCATGGAGGATTGCCAAAATTCACAATGGTTTTAGTCTTGCCTTGTTATTTCTTAGATATCCATGATGTTGTGGGTTTTTCCACTTGATTGTTGGGGTTATCATTGGGTGAGCCCCTGTCCCGGAGGTCTGGTAGTTAGCATCTGTGAGCTTCATATAAGGATCTATCACTAAAGTACTCCCACCCCTTTGATAAATGGATGGTTGGTGCTCATAATTCCTTATGGTTGTGGGTTGGAATAAACACTTTAGAAGCCCTAGAACAACTTGGGTTGAGTTACTAGTCTTGGAGCCTAGGTTGGGACAAATTCTTTGGAGCCCTTGGTCATTTGAGTTACTAGACCCTGGAGTCGGGTTCGACAAATGCTTTAAAGCCTTGGAAGGTTGCAAGTTGACTTACTAGTAACTGAAGTCCTGGACAACTTGGGTAGAGACCGATCTGGTTGGTGTTAGTGATGTGTGACTGTGAGGTGGAATCACTGGTTAAGGGTTGAGGTGGTTTGGCCTTTGAAAGACCTGGCTTGGTTTTGTTTGGTTTATTCCATGAGATCCCACATTCATACTTGGAATATGGCGTAGGGGTGATTGGCTAAAAGAGAGATTTAGTTCAGCCCAATCTATGGTCAGGTGATACATGGAAGTCCCTAACTTGACTGGTATTTTCACATGTAAATGTGAGGCATTTCCTTATTGTGATTCATGTATATTTGTTGTGATTGTGTTGGAGATATTATGGCTGAGTTTCCATGGTTCGTATGTTGGTTATTTACTAGTTATTTGTTGGTTATATTATGTATGTTATTTATGGCCCTTGTCATGAATGGTTTAGTTATTGATTGGTTAGTGAATGGATGGACTAATAAGTGTTGTTATAGCTATGTGGAGAGGGAAAAAAGCCTTATTTGTGATTATCAGATGAATCTTGGACTATTATCATCAAATATTCATTCATGACCTGTAGCTTACATGTTCACCATATGTTTGACGGAATGGTTGTCATGGTTGGGCCTATTTAGGTCAAGTTATTGTTCAAGTTTTGTATGTTTAGTATTGTCCTTATGTCATTTATCATTTTTGAGAAGTTTCAGGCAGTTCTGGGTTGGGGTCTGGAGGCTGGCCTTGAATTGTGGCTCAAATCTTGGGATTGCAAGCACTCAACTGAGCAATTTACGTCACAACTGCATGGAAAAGGGCTTGTGAGTGAGGTTGGAGGCCTTTAGTCACATGCAAGTAGTGTCAAGGGTGTAGTTAGGAGCCTAGGTCAGTGAAAAGGAGCCCCAACTTAGGGTTTGGTCACTTGGGGTGGTTCTTTGGCCACTGAGTGTCCTATAGCCTTGAGGGATGTGTATGAGTTGTCAATGTTTTGGTTTGTAGGCCCCACTTCCATAAATGGATATTGGAGGTCAAGTCATGACATAGTAACTCCTCATCTTGGGTTTACCTTGGCAGGGCGATGAAATTGGGTAAATGTGGGACGGGTTGTTACACTCATGAACCACCATCAAAATTGCTTTGGTATCACTTGATTTGGAGCTGATACAGGATCTTTTAAAGTGACTTGGATTATAAAAATGTTCAAGCATGAATGATAAAACTTAAACCAATAATTAACTTAAATCAAGCACAAAATAATTTAATGAAGTTACAATTTAAAATGAGATGTAAAATATCTAGACAATGAGACAAGGAAAGTTTGCCCATTGTTAAATGTTCTTCGAAGGTGTCACTGCTAGTCCAAGATTGGATTACTTTGTGCTTCTAAGATGCGACCAACACCCATAAGGTACAATACAAGGTTTGGAAAATTGATTTTTCTATTATCCTTTTTTAATTTTTCAATGCCTCACTTCAATTCCAAGTAGGAGAGAATGGGTACGACCCCGATTTGGGTTCGTCTTCTAGGTCTCCCTCCTAACTACTTGGAAACCCTAATATTTAAAACCATAGGTAACTCACTGGAGTCTTGTTTAGACCATGAATGTTCTTATTTGGAAATGATGATTAATACATATGCTTGTATTCTAGTTAATATGGACCTCAAAGAAGGGATTTTAGAAGACATGGACATCGAGATTGGGGTGGAGATAATTTAGATATTGGATTACAAAGGAATAACCTTCAGGCATATGTGGTGCCATAGGTATGGGAACATAGCTAAAAAACTTGAGCTCCCATTTTATGCAAAGGAACATCTATCTAACGGCAAGGAACTAACATAAGGTTGAATCAGTTCAGGAAATGGTTATGGAATTGAGGCTTTGGGGCATCAAGGAAAATATGGATGGCACGATTTGTCTTTGCAACACATCCTCCAGGTCACAGACAATGGTTGTTTCTCCTTCTTTGGTGGTTATTCCCTTGGTTTCAACCCTCGAAGGTACTTGTCCACCCTTTCCTTGCTCATTAATTTCCTTTGTTTCAAATTCATTTTTTTCCTTTGTCTAGTATGTCTATTAATGGGGTGTCATTAAGGAACGGGGTCCCCTCTCTACCCTCTTAGATTTTTTTGGATCCCTTGTGCCATCCATCTCCCCCTCTTCCTTAAGTCTCCCCCAAGGCATCCTCCCTTTTGGCCTCATGTCTTAGACATCCTTCCTCTCATTCTCTTCATGGATCCCCTCAGCCTGCTAGGTCCCTATGCCCTTGCCATTTTATCTTAAGTACTCCCTCCTCCCATTCGTCATCCCCTTCATGTGAATGATCAAATGACTTTGTAATTAAGGTTGTGGTATGTAATCATCCTTCACGTTCGATTATGCCCCATAATGACTCTTTATGGTGGTGGATGGTAAAGATGTCCCTTACCTCAATTACAGACAAAGGTAGGGGTAAGAAATCCCATTTGACAAAAGCTAAAGAGAAATATTTTGAAGATCTAGTAGTTGCAAAACAATTATCCATTCAAGGGGCCCTTAGAGCTCTTATTTCCATTGGAATGTGTTCCTCGTGAAACTTCTATCTTTCAATTGTAGGGGTTTAGCATGTCCCTAGAAAAAAATGTGTGTTGGGTAGATTAGTTGAATTCAATACTCATATGTGATTTTTCTTCAAGAAACTTTGGGAGATGGTGTTTCTGTTGCAAGTTATCTAAAAGCCCTACTAAAAGGGTGGAGTTTCATAACCTTAGATGTTAATGGAAGGTTAAGGGGTTTAACAGTTCGATGGAAATCCAAAAATATATGGGTGTCCAACTTATGGGGTTTAGATTATGCTTTGGCCATTGGGGTCTTTTCAAAGGAGCTCGACTCATCCTTTATTAGCTTTATATTTATGGGCCTTCCCCTAATCATATGGAGTTTTGGGATAAGTTCCTTAATAAATCCATTACTCAAATATAGAACCTCATCCTTGGTGGTGATTTGAATTTCTCTCCATGTTCTTCAAAATCATGGGGACCTAAGGCAAGACTATATCCCTTCACTGGTTATTTCTTGGACAAATTGGTGGACATGGAACTTTTTAAATTGTTCCCTACTTAGCTGAATCATTGGATTTAGACAGAGTCGCCAAAATAATTAAAAGCTTATTATTATCTTATGCCTTGAAAGATAGGCTCTCCCAGATAAAACAATGGATTAGTTCTGGAGGAGATTCAAACCATTCCCCTGTTTTTTTTAATAGAAATTAGAGGTGCATCTAGGAAACCATTCAACCCTTTTAGGATGAATTCCTCTTGGTTAAATGATGAGGATTTTATGTATTTGTTTCACTCTCACTGGAAATTTTATGACCCTCATCTGGGTCTTCAACTTCCAGCCAATTTTAGGCAAATCTAAAGCTCATCAAACTAAGAACCAAGGAATGGGAAAATAAGAAGAAGATGGTAGAAGACAAGGAATTGAAGGAGATTGAAAATCAGCTCCAAGTAGTTGTTGACCAAGTTAAGGAGGGTTTCTCCTCCCTGGATTCGAGAGAGATGCTTAGAACTCTCGAAAGTTAGAAAAAATGCTCTTGGAAGTCTACTAGAAGGAATGGGGATTAAAAAGGCAAGATAATGGTTTGGCTAGTTGAGATGAAAACACTAACTTTTTCCAGGCATATGCCAAAGGGATAAAAATGCACAATACAATTTGGAGCCTTCAAGACCCTGATGATGCATAGATATCAAATTTCGAAGGACTTGCCACTTTGGCCAAGAACCACTTTGAAAATATTTTTTGGGCTCCTACAAAAGCCTCAATAGCTGAAGTGATTTGGGTTGTGCAGTTATTCCCTAGGTTGGTTGAGGAAGATGAGAACAAGGCAACTATGGATGAAATCATAGAAGATGAACTAAAATCAACTTTACATATTTTTTAGAATGATAAAATCCCTGGGACATATGGATGGGCTGTAGAATTTTTCCTTGAGTTATATGACTTTCTCAGGAGCAATCTACTTCAAGTGATTAAAGAAACATGGAAGGATAGGCACATGTTTTCAACCTTCAACTCAACTTTCATAGCCCTTATCCCTAAGTTGGGCCATCCTTCATCTTTGGATGACTTTCGTCCTATCTCCATTTATAACACCATATACAAAATTGTGGTTAAAATTATTGTTTTAAGACTTAAACCCATTCTTTCTAGTTCTATTTCCAAAGAATAAATTACCTTTCTCTAGGGAAGGAAAATTCATGAAGCAATTGGTGCAACTCAAGATGGTATGCACAACTTGAAAAATATAAACCTAAAAGGAGTTGTCATTAAGATGGAACTAACTAAAGCTTATTATAGGGTCAATTAGATCTACCTAAGGCTTCTCTTGACTCATGTTGGATTATGCTCGAACTTCATTGCCTGATTGACGAGCTACATTAGGACAGTCTCCCTTGATGTGTTAATTAATGGTTCGGCCTCTCCCTTCTTTCACACGCAAAGAGGTATTCGCCAAGGTTGTCCCCTCTCCCCCCTCCTATTTTTATTGGTTATGGAAGGTCTAAGTTGTCTTTTGGCTGAGTCAAAATGAAGGGGAGATTTTCATGGTACTCTTATTGCTTTGTCTTTGTCCTCAACCCATCTCCTTTTTGTCGATTATATCCTAATTTTTTGCAATGAATCCCCTCGTGAAGTGAGTTTGTTGTCGAATATTCTCATGTTGTATAAAAAAGCTACGAGTTTGTCAATACACGGTTGCAAATCCACCATTTCTGTGTAAAATCTGGACAAAGGAGAAATCTATCAACTCAACTAGATTTTGCCCTTTGAGTTTAGAGTAACAGAAGATGGTTTGAAATATTTGGTCTTTATGCTCAAGCCAAACTGTTACGTAAGGAAGACTGGTTTTGGCTCATTTCCAAGGCCGAGAAAAGGTTGAAGAAATGGTATTTTAGATGGCTTTCTCATGTGGGCTGGTTAGTATTAATCAAATCAGTTCTAGAAGCTATACCCATTTACTAAATTTCCCTTGCTTAGATTCTGAAAAGGATCTTGGAAAAAATCAAGAGAATCTGCTTCAATCTTCTATGGCCGGGTAAGCAGGATCAGGGTGTTCTTCCTTGGGTCAAATGAAGCATCTTATCTAAGCCAAAGCTTCTAGGAGGTTGGGGTTTGAAGAATATCTTATTTTTCTCCAAGGCCTTAGCAACAAAGTGTGGTTGGAGATTGGTATCTTCTCAAAGTTTATGGACTTCTATATTCATCCAAAAATACATTGCCCCGAGTTTGTTGAAAGATTGGATTAGGAGGGTAAGCAAGTCACGAAAAAACATTTATGTTTTTTAGAGGGATGTTATAAATTCCTTTGATTTTATTGTCAATGGTTTAGCATGGAAAGTGGGTAAGGGGGATCACATGAGGATTGATCATGATTCTTGGCCAAGCATTGGTCAAGGTGGGACTCTTCCCCATCCCCTAATTGATTTTCTAAGAGATAACGACTACTCCAAACTCTATGACGTTGCCAACCCAACAATCACTTCATTATGGAGTCAGAGTTGGCTATTAGTGGATTATTTGGGTTTGGCAGGGGATTGCAAGGAGTTATAAATGATTATTTAAATGCTCTTTAAATGAGTCATACCAGGTTGACAGATAGAGAGGACGAACTAGTATGGAGCATTTATCTTTTTGGATTTTATACCCCAAAATGGAATACACTACTCTAATAGTTGCTAGAGAAGATTATGACATCAAGTGGTGGTGGAAGGCATTGTGGAAAGCAAAGTGCCTAGCTAAATCCAAACTCCTCATTTGGTGTATGTTGGAGAACAAAGTCCCACTTGGGACATTCTCCAGAAAATATTTGTGGTGGGGCCTGGATGGCGTGTTCTAGGCAAAAATGTGGAAGAATTGGTAAATCACATCTTTAAGTCTTATCATTTTTTATCAATGTTTGGATGGCTTGAAAACAGGTAGTGATCCACATAGGGTAATGGGTGGCAGAGAATTTAGAGGAGGCATGGATGGCTTAGCTCTTCGATACATCTAGCCGAGCCTTCAAAGCTTTGCCTATGATCATAAATTGAGGATTATGGTTGGCTTGAAACAAAGGCATTTTCCAAGAGAATCTTTTAGCTCTTTATCAAATAGTTGTAGAAGATCTTGCAATTTTGGAACACTTTCCTTAGGAAAATCACATCGCCCCTCTGAGGCTGGTTATCCTAGAAAATCACGATCCTTCTCTTCCTTGGGGATTTTTTCGATGGAGCATCCAACAATTCAGGGCAGATGTGTGGTGGGGGTTTCATCCTTTTCCTTTCAAAGTATCATTCTTTCCACGTAAAAATGGGGTTCAAATAATGGACAAATAGCAAAGCCAAAATCTTGGTTTGCAAAAATCTATTGTTATTTGCATTAGCAAAGGGATGCACACAAATACAGGTATTTAGGGACTCAATTATTGTCATCAATTGACTAAATTCCACTCAAGCATGCAATAACATCACCTTACAATCCATTGTGGAGGAAGTAATCTGTTTAAAACAGTCTTTTAACTTCTTCTCAGGTTCCCATATCTATAGGGAAATGAATTTAGATGCTAATCACGTCTCAAAATATGGATTGCAAATGGTAGAGGGCACATGGGAGATTGTCGAACATCGGGATGGTTCTTCCTCTTTAACCTTCTATAATATGCCATACAAGGATATCTTTATCAAGGCAACAAGTCACTAATATTGTAGTTTTTTGTTGTTGATACACTTGGTATATGGAATGATTGTGCTCTTCTCTGAATCCCTTCACGTTGTATTCAAATGGTTATAATTTTTCTTCGTCTTATGTTCCCTTTAGGTTGCATATGGTTGTTTTTGTTTTGTTGCACACACCTGGTACATGGATTGTTTAAGCTCTTTTATGTTTACTCTACAGGGCACATATGACTCGCTACATTTTTTATTCTCTTTCATCTTTCCTTCACTCCAAGTAGTACACAATTGTTCTTCAAGCATCATTTTATTTATTTATTTATTTTTCGAATAACTATGGAACACAATGTGTTTTTGGCTATTATATATTAAATACTTTCTAGATTGGTGAAGTGTTATGACCCCCTTTCTTTTCAATTTTATCCTCTCCCTAATTGCACTTTCTGAGTGAGTGTTCATAATGTAATATTTTAATTTCTTATCAATTTTTTCCTCTCCCTAAATGCAATTTCAAAGTGCATCTACAAAATGTAATATTCTCATTCTCATCAATGGAAAATTATAATTTTTCCTAGGAAAAAATATCATTATATATGTGGAGTACTAATGGAAACCAATGCATCACAAGATATGGTTGGAGTAGTCTCTTCTAGTTTAAGATCTAACATTGGTACTGATTCTTGATTTTCTTCCTCTTCATAATCGATGTAAAATAGTTTATCCTCACTACATTTATGCCTCTTACCATACTTGTTGTCACAATTGAAACTTAGTCCCTTTGCATTTTGTTCATCCATTCTTTGATGTGTCAACTTTGTAGGTTGAATGTGGTTAGGAGAGGGAGCATTGTGTTCTCTATAAGTGTCAATGACCATTCCTCTAATAGCCATACTTCTACTTTCAACTTTCCTTGCCACTCTAAAACTATGATCTAGTGATTTAGGTTTGAAGAGACATGCCTCATATTGAATGCTCTCCTTTAAAGTGCCCATAAAGAGATCTAATAAATTATCCTTTGGAATGTTCTTTACCTTGAGACATAGTTTTTGGAATTGAAAAATGTACTTTGCGATTGGATCTCTTTGCCAAAGATTTATTAATTGACTAAAGAATGTATTGCTCTTAATATTCCCATAAAGTGTTATCAATTAATTTGCAAAAAATGGACCAACAAATAATATTCCTTTTTTCATTCACAAAATCATTGGCACCCTACAAATTAGTCGGGTTGTAAGTACATGGCTATAAGAGTTACCTTTTGTAAAGTTGGAACTTGGTGTAGATCAAAGAATTGCTCCACCTGGAATATCCATGTTATAGGGTCTTTACCATCAAATTTCCTCATATCAATATTGAGAATTAAATAGTTCCTCGATGTCGAGTTGATCCCTTGAGGACGCATACATGGATGTTATGAATAATCATGATTATGGGACTCAATCTTCATTTCCTCCACATTTTCATGATTTTCTTATGTCTTGATATTTCATTTAGGGGAAGCTCTCATCTAGGGGCCCTTTCCAGATAATAAACTTGTATGGAATGCTATGTTTTCCACATCTAATAATTTTTTTAATAAAAAATACTACACTATGTCTTCTTTCTAAATGCATTAGTAGCATCCAATTTGGACTTTCTATGCTTAAAAATGATAATTCTACTAAGAACACTTTTTTAAAACTAGTTTTCGGACTAGTCAGAAACCCTAACTTCCATAACATGTATTTTAAAATTGTAGTGCCTTAGAACCCAAGATTTCTACCATATATACTTTTATATGTCTCATTATAATCTTGGAAATTTCACAATATGAAAATTCATTGAAAAAAGTTATAGTGAAAATTCCTAAATGACACCTAAAATTCCTAAACTTATAGTAAAAAAACCCTAACTTCCACAGGGAATATCTCAAGAAATATAGAGATTAAAATCTGGTAGTTTTTACTACAAATACTTTGCTATGTGTCCTTAGCGTTTTGAAAATTTCATAGTCTGACACTTTCATGAAAAGAGTTACAGTGAAAATTTCAAGTTCAAATTTTTAAAATTGAGTTAAGGACTAGTTAGAAACCCTAACTTCCATATACTACGTCCCATAAAGTTAATGATCTGGAACACAAGTTTTTGATCACATGTACCTATAGGCTTCTCCTTAATGTCCCCAAAATTGAGCTCTCGAAAAATTTCCAGAAAAAAATCGATATCAAGAATGCTAAGTTATCTTGATTGAAGGAGTAAAACTTTGGATCTTAATCTCTTATACCAAATGTTAAACAAAAAGCACCAAAATAGCTTGAAAATAGAGAATGAAGTGGTTCCACACCTTGATAAATAGGTATAAGAATGAAAAATAAACCTCTTAAAGAGAGGAATCTCCTTTTATAGTAGAATAAATGTACAAGATGAGATGATTCTAAAATTGGGTCTCTTTAGTAAGGGTCTAGTTGACAACACTAATATAACAACAAAAATATAATAACTCAATATCTAGGGATATACATGGTGCTTTATGCTTAACATGCTCTTTGACTAGGACTTAATAGACAACCACCAATTGAACCAATGATTTATTTTCTTTTCTACTTTTGTTATCAATTATTGTTAGTCACTTTGTTGTCTAGCTTTATAGTTAGAAGCCCAAGTACTTTAATCCTTGATACAATTTTGTCACCTAGTATGGAAATAAGTGGGAGAAATATACCTACTCATACATTATTATGTCCCACATGGGCATAGTGGATATATTGAGATTTATTTACATATATATTGATTTACAAAATAAGTCCATTTTTTTTAAAACTTTAAAACTATCCTTTTAGTACATTCACAGAAAATTAGAATATCATCCACAAGCAAAAGATGTGTGATATTACACGCCTTGCTAATATAAATCCATTTAAGGCTACAATTTCGATCTATAATATGTATATCGAATGCTATATATATATATATATATCTATATATATATATTATATATATATATATATATATAATATTATAATACAACCTCCCTCTTAGCCCAAGGGATAGAGTGAGGTTGCTAGTACCAGGTTAGCCACTAGTATACTCATTTAAGAATTCACAAGACAAGACGCCAATACAAAAATATTCATAGGCACAAAAGCCATTACAACAATGCTCATCATGTCACTAGCAGGGTTTGAACCCCCGTGATGAATATAGCAACCGTTCCACCCAACCACCTGAGGTAACTCATATTATAATATATAATACATTATATATATATATATATATATATATATAATATATATATATATTTATATATTTCCCGTAGAAAAAACGTAATTTTATTAATGAAAACAAAATTACATGTTGCAGATGTTGTGGCGCATTCCATCTGCAGTCATTGATTGTTGATCAGTGTTCATGAAAGCAAAAAATAATGTACAAATGGGGAGAAAAATCATGCTTTTCTCCCTTTTTCTTCTCAACCTTGCGCCACTCCCCTCGAATCAACATCGAAGATACAAGTGCAAGTGAAGTGTTAGCCTCATGTTGAGGGTTGTCTTTATCAGAATTTGAGTTGTCTGATAGATTTTGTTGTTTTGATCTGCTGGTATCCATTGTTTCTGGTATCTTTACCGATTGTGAGTCCATCAGATCTTGTGGATTTAATTCCTCTGCTTTTGGTTCTTTGTTCATCTGATTGTTCTCATTGGGTATGGCATGTTCCACATCACCTTCCTCCTCCTCATCGAAGGTTGGTGGGGTAAATTGCCATCCCTTGGGTTGTTTCCCTATTTTCTTCTTTCTAAGAATATCTTTTTTGGCTTATGGGCACGTATTTTGTAGATGTCCTGTTTGTCGGCAAGTTCTGCATCTGAATGTTGTATTTTCATAATCTAGAATATGTGTCCAACACCTTTGTTTATGCTTCAGTTGTATTTGGTCCGGCAAGCCTTTACTGGGATCTACTTCCACACAAATTCGTGCGAATGTGAAAATTCTTTCCTTTAGTCTTTGTGTGTCCATTTTAATATAATGCCCAATGGTGTTACCGATACCTGCGAGGACTTGTTGGTTCCAAAGATGTAATGGGAAATTGTGTAAGTGAACCCAAATTGGCATCCTAGAAACAACCATTATATTTACATCAAAATCTGGGAACCATGGTGTGATGAAGAGACATGTGGATCCCTAGAACCATGGTCCTTCCCTTAATATAATATCACTAGCCTCTGTTGAAGGGAAATTTACAATGAAGAAACCCTTGGAACAAAGGTGAATTTCACATTGAGTAGTCCAATTTGTAAAAATCCAATGAAATAGCTCAACAGGTTTGTGCCAAAAACAATTGAATCTACAAATTATAGCTTGTTTTTCAAATGTAATACAATACTCATCTGCTTCTGGTATAAATATGTTTAATTATGGGGTATAATTCAATTGCTCCACAATATATGGATTGGGTTCGGTTCCAGCTTGCTTTGGTGTTGTTGTAGGTGTATTTTTCCCCTTGAGGATGTTCTTGAAAGATAGTCCTCCATTTTTATGCTTCTGATGTGTTTTTGTGTTTTTTGTTGAGCTACTCCCAATGCCTCCTCCTGAATAATTTGTTTTACGTTGGTCTGTTGCACCACCTCTCAGCCTCAGATTGAGTGTTATGGTAGACACAGGTAAGATATTGTAGTCCATAAGGGGCCTAGAGTCTTGGAGGGCTCTGCCCCCATAAATCAGATGTTGTAATTCGATAGGATATCCAACCTGATGGGAGATGAGATTCTTCAAATGCAACACACAGTTGGTTGCATGTACCTAAACCAAATGTAACATCCCGAAAGGCGTTTTAATAAAAACTTGAAAACAAAGAGAATTTACTAGAGGTCCAGGTTCTGTTTCACTCTGAAGGTAGCTTAGCCAAGCATCGATAGATACGCCACACCGCATTGAGGTCTCTGTGATTTGCTTCAGGGTTCTAATGCCCTGTTTCCATTGGCTGGTCTCGCTTTTATATTCTGTAGACCTCCCAAGATCGGGTATCTAGGACAACGCTAAGGATCCAAGTGATCATGAGCTAGAGGGGAGCATTATTTGTGCCCCCACGTATGGTCCATGACATGGAACTAGCCAAGGCACATGTATACCCTGGTACATGAATCGTAGATGGGGAGGGCTATCATTGTAGCCGATTATTATAGACCAGCTGGATGGTCCAACGTCCACTGTATCGCCTCGATCCCAGTGATACATCTGCCAAATCGCACCCCTGGATGATCCATTTGCCCTTACAGCGCCCTCAGTCATAGACAGGCCCCAACTGGGATGCGTTTCACCAATCCAACAGTAAAAGAAAGATTTTTTCCAAAGGAATATATAGTCTTTGCGAACCATAAATCCATCTGACACAGCCGTGGCAGCCAAATCATTTTGAAGGGTCTGACCTTTGTGGGCTCAGAGGGATAACAAAGCCCTGCCCAACAAATCATCCCTACTCTTTCCCATCGAAATGGTTCCTCGGATAATCCCCTTCCAGATGACTAGTGCCGCCATTGTCCTTGCGCATCAATGTCCTTGCATCCCCATGATCTGTCCAAGGGATGGAATATGGCGGCGGCGCTCCATACCTCATTGCTGTGCAGAAAAACCATATCTCCATTTTTCATTGTTTCTCTCCCGGTCTAGTAGTTCGAAAAATCACCTCAATACATAACTCATATATATATATATATATATATATATATATATATATATATATATATATATATTATATATATATATTATATTATATATATATATATATATATATATATATATATATATATATATATATATATATTAACATCGCCTTGCCAAAGGCCCGAGGGATGGGGATTGAAAGACCTCAATATTTTTGCAAGAGCCCTTGCTGTAAAAGTTGGATGGCGTTTGTTATCCACAGACAACATGTGGAGTAATGTTGTACACATAAAGTATATCTTGCGCAATTTTATGGATGAATGGATAAGACTTCCAAACGATGGCTCGACTAATCCACCAATCATATGGAAAGTGATCATCGCATCATTCGAAGTGACTGGAAGTGGTCTTGCATGGAATGTGGGAAACGATGAACACTTCATAATTGGGTTGGATCCTTGGGCAGGCCGTGACAAAATTTTCAGGCTCCCACAGGACCTGATCCAACACTTGAACACCCAAGGATTCACTTTTTTAAATCAGATCGTGGATTAAGCCAAAACTTCCATCTGGTCTAAGGGTTGGAAATATGTGGTTCAATTAAATCTTGATAGCAATTTTGCAAATCTCTCAACAAACTACATAAATAATTTAAAACAAGCTCATGTCAGAATCAAGGATAGGGAGGATGAGCTTATTTAGGTCCACTCGCCCATAGGTATTTACTCTCCAAAGGTAGGACACAATTTTTAGATTGCTGACAGAGTCGAGGGAAATTAAGAATGGTGGTGGAAAAAAATTTGGAAGCTAAATTGCCCAGCCAAAGCTCGCCTATTTTTATGGTGCATAATTAGAAATAAAATACCCACATGGGACAAATTGTAGAAGAGGAAGAAAGAAGGCCCAAACTGGGGCATCCTATGCAAAAATGATGAAGAATCGATGTTCCATCTTTTCATGTAGTGTCCTTTCGCTCTAAGCATACTAGAAAAGACAAAATAACTTTTGGGTTGCAACGTGGCTTGGGAAGGCATAATTTTTTTTTAAACATGGAAATCTTGTTGGGATGCATCCTAGAATAAAGATTGGCAAAACATTCCCCCATTGTTTTGCTAGGGGTTTGGTTTGCTAGAAATAAAGCAAATTTTAGGGACCAAGACTCGACCCTTGTTCTTATAGCTTCTGAAATTGGGGCAATTTATGCACTTATCCCCTCCAAAGAATCTAGCACAACTCATATAATTATCAATGAGGAAACTATAAACAATCAGATCCCTTAGTCATATTTTCATGGGGCCTCAAATGACGATGGATTGTGTGGAGGAGGACTAATCCTATATTTAAATGAACAACATTTTATGAAATCTAAAATCGGCCTTGATTAGGGCATACACAACTATGCAAAATTATTATATCTAAAACTCCTTCTTTGTTGGGCTAGAGAACATGGTAGTTAGTCCCTTCAGATATTTTGGGATTCAGGAAATGTCATCAATTGGTTCAACGCTACGCAACATTGTCACAACCACACATTTTATCCTATACTTGAAGAGATTTTGCAGTCAGAACAACTTTTTGACAATGTATCTTGCTATCACATCTACAGGGAGCGAAATACTAAAGAAAATGTCTTGTCTAAGGAGGGCTCTAGACAAAAATTGGGATCCTCTCAGGTTTTAGAGCAAGTAGATAACAAGGCACAAGAATATATGCACCCAACTTTCATAACAAAATGAGCTTCAACAACATCTATTTATATGCAAATGATCTTTATGTTTTGCCTTATTTTTCAGCTTCATAATCATATATTTTTGATATATTATGTTAAACATTACCAATAGACTATAAACACTATATATATATATATTTTTTTTTTTTTTTTTTATGTGTCATGAACTGACATATTTTTTGATATAGGTTGAACACTTTTATGACTGCGTACTTTTTCTTTTTTGGTGGCACTATAGCTCAAATTTTTGTGAATGTCTAAGGGGCATCTACTTTTTGTAACTTTTATACCTTATATTGAAAAGTTACACTTTTTTCTTTGGAAAACAAGAAAATTGTACAAGTCCAAATTAAGTAATGGCAAGTTAATGGTAAAATAGAAGTCTAATGAGGTGATTTTTTGGCCCTTTTTTACACATTTTTCAATGAATTTTACCTAAAATCTAGTTATAAATTGGGAAATTATAGTTTTAAGTTGTTGAATCTACATATTTCAAGTGTCCCAAGGGTTTTTGAAAGCACTAAATCCTTTTTGCATTAAAAATAACAATTTAAACAACAAAACATTAAGGTCTCACCAAAAACCTTGTCACCAAAATCGGACAAAAAAGTCAAAAAGTCATCTCATTAAACTACAACATGAAGATTTGACAAATAAAGATGATAATGATAATAATAATAATAAGGTATTCCACAAAATCACCTTAGAATAATTGTGAAATCTAATCTTATTTAAAAGACAAAAATACCTCCAAAACTTATCTTTATTTATTTTGGATTTTATTTACACTTCCTTTTCATGATGTAACTTGTGTTGTGTGTGCACGCCTTTTTTTTCAAACTCTCTTTGTATACATTCTTTTTACATTTATGATTTTGATTAATATTATATAATGAGTGTGTAATGTCCATTTTTTTTGTTGTTGGTTTGCTAGGTTATGTGAGTCCTGAGATGACTGACACACTTAACCTATGGCTTGAGTAGCCGCCACCCATGGGCATCTAAGTCGTCAAAATCAGCTGGAGATCGTACTTGACTTGGACCACACAAGCCCTTAGCATGACTAACTTTTTGTCCATTGAGTTTCAAACCAGTGACCTTTACACCACAAAGTGCCTTAACAAAATATGCTCTATGCCATATGGGCTTTCATTTGAAATATATAAATTTAAAATCATATATACATTTAAAATGAAAAATTAACTATAATATTAATTCAGTTACAATTAAATCTTAACATTTACAAAGTTAATATATTTTAAATATCTTTTTCTTTTTTTCCTTTCTAGAATATATATTTGGGAAAAATCTCAAGTAAATGGTACTTAGGATAAATCTTAGAGTTTTTAGGACGTAAGGCTGGTCAACAACATGACTCAAAGTCATTACAATAACATACTCATTAAGACATCAACATGTCACTTGTAGGAATTGAATCTAGGCGGGGAGGATAACCATCACTCCTCTTGACCACCTTAGCTAAATCCAATTAACAACATTAACTTACTTCTTGTTATGCATCTCAACCTTTCTATCTTGAAACGTTAATCAAAAGTCTAAATCAAAATATTCAAAAAAATACTTTATGTTACTAATTTTCTTATGTTTGTGATAATAATATTTAACAATGTAAAGACACTAGAAGTCCAAATGACAAAGATACATCATAATGGCTAAGAACATGTGCTTCTTTGTGCTTGAGGGGGCCTAATGGTTAAGAACATATGTTTCCTTTGTAGGAGGTCACAGATTCAAATCTAGAGGAGGGTAGATTATGTACATCTTTATAGACTTTAACAATCAAATCACTACATGGAGTTGGATTCTTTGTCCTACAAACAAGAGGTCTCATACACCAATTTAATATTTGACTTGACCATAACCTTGAAAATAGATTATTATTATTTAATATTAAATATTATTTCAAAAATATATATTTCCTCTCTATCATCAAAAATTTAAATTTAAAATAAAATAAAAGTATATACATTTCAATATACTAAAGGCACAAGATGAAACAACCTTTTTGGTCAGAAAGAACTATACAATTTTGAATAAGATCGTGATTTCTTGTTATTTAAAAATGCATTAATAAATTTAACACCTTAAAAAGCTATAAAAATACTAAAACTTTGCAAATTAAACAACTTAAACTTATAACTCATAAAAATCTATACCAAATTTTAGACAAAATTAATTATAAAAAAACAAAAAACCATTTCATTTATTAATAAACTAAATATATATTAAATAATTAAAAAACTACTTTATTCCACAAATAAAATGAAAATGTGTATGTACTTAATACCTAACAAAACCATAAACTTAAAATATATTACTATTATAATACAACAAATCACCAATTTAAATGCAATCCAAAAACCATATTTCTTTGGATCGATTGACCAATAAAATTCGTAATATATGTTCTGCGGCTTCCATGAGAAATGGAATAATTCTTTGAATCGATGGACCGATAAAACAACACGTCATGTATCTTCGCAGCTTCCATTCCGTCTCAAATTTAACTGAAATACCAAACCAAGGGCCTCGGCGAGTTAACCAGGGCACTGGTTATATTTGTGCCACAACACAGTACCGAGCCAGAGAAATATCGACGTCAATATCCAACATACCAAAATTAGGACAGGGCCAGAGGCGAGTGGCCCCAAATCGTCATCTTTCTTCAACTGAAGACGAGTCTGAGTGACACGTTTGAAGCACAAATTACGTCTGAAAAAAAAACACACGAATGATAAAATCTCCAATTCGAGATGATTAATCTGCTCGCATTCTATATGTATGCAGGTAAGAACGTGCCCCCGAATTTGATTTTTCATAAGTTTTGAATTGGCTTAAATTCATCCGCTCTTGCCAGGATGATGGGGTTTGGAAGATTTAAAATGAATTATAACGAGTAAAATAAAGTACATAATATTTTTGGCTAAATTTTTCTTGACATTGTTTGCTATATTGAGCCTTGTTCAATGTCATTTTAAAATTCTGTCTTCCTGCTATGCCGCAGGGAATTCTTTTTTCTATTGTTCACCATCTCCTTTTTCTCTTTTTTGGATTTTCTACGCTGATCTTTTTGAATTTGCCTTTGGGGAGGGCGATGTGTGCATTTATCCCTTTTTGAATTTGTCTTTGGGGAGGGCCATGTGTGCTTTGATCCTTTTTGAATTTACCCCAATTCCTTCTTCTTTTTATTTTTAATTAATTTTTTGAAAGTGCTTCACGCCTGAAAGGTTGCACTGCCTTCGCTTTAGGAGCCAAGTCCCTCTTCCTTCCTTCTTTTTATTCCAATTAACTTTTGAAGTGCTTCATCCCTGAAAAGTTGCACTACCTTTGGCTTAGGTACCAAGTCTGAGAGTTACGTGTTTTCGTCAGACCACCCGGAAACTCACGGGATCAATCACAGTGAAAGTAGAACTCTGTTGTATGGACCTTACCAATGAACTAACACCTCGTAACTGAATTTACCCTTTTCTGTTGTCGAATGCTTTGAATCATAAAAATAATGATCTAGTTTAAGTCCTGCTAGAGCCAGAACCAACTTGAAACCATAAATGCTTTTCTAAGTTGCACGATACTAGGAAACATGTATGTGTTTTCGAAATGGAAACACACTAGAAATATGATCCCCCTGTAATATCCCCAATTTTGACTTTTCATGTGAGGGGATTAATGGAGTTTAGTGGGGAGGTGCTAAGCATAACACAATTTTGTTATTTGGGCATTGGAGACTTTTGGCATATGGGACTTAGGAGAAATGGAAAATTATAGCTCTAATTGAATGTGGGGTCCACAAGAGAAGGAAATTCGACCCAATGGAGCAATTAACACTAGTGAAAAGAGAGAGAGAAAGGAATGGGTGCGAATTAGTGGAAGGTGGGGATTCCAACACAGTTCGCTTCAGAGGCACGTTGACGGGGTCCACAACATTATTATCTCACCCTTATGCATGATATGGAGAGAGGCAAAGTTGTCTAGACAGATCATAGGGGATGACAAGGTCAGTAGGGGCCGACAACTTACTTCAGTTGAGTATGGCAAATTCAGCATGGAGAGCTTATTCCCTACATAGCTACTTTGTCATAGGAGGGATACTCAAGATGATATAGCGACTGGTAGTGGTGTCCAGTAGTGCACAAAGGTATGCAATTGGGTGCATTCATGTGCCAAGGGGCACAAAGATACATGTTCTTGTGCAGGGGAGCAGGGATGCTTGGTCGTATGTAGTGATGTGTGATGCTTCCAATTGGGATTTTGGAGCATTATTGCCAGGGAGACTGCTTAATAGAGACAACATGCATGCCATTGGGTATCGGCGTCTCTCACTTCTACACTGTTGGCAGGCGCATAGGAGTTGGGTGTTGTCCCTTGATACCTTCATCATAAGCAGCAGGACATCAGAGGCTTGGGAGACTTCTCAATGGTGGTATTTGGTCAGGGCATGAGTTGATGGGGGCAGGGTTAGGGAGGTGACCGTGAGTGAGCTACAGGGTGCACTATCGGTAGGACAACCTAAGGTGTTATGTGAGCATGAGGTACAGGAGATGGTAGTCCTCGTAAGCAGGAGGATGCCTAGGCTCCAGGCAGTATCCAAGTACATCATCAGGAGTTGGGATAACAGATTTCTCTGTGTGGTCTTGTAAGAGTAGAGAAGTTTGTCATATGCGGGACAAATCCTTGATGTTGGGTGCCCATCCATTGGATACATACAAGGGTCAAGGACGAGGCACAGGGGGTCCCGATAGCCAGGAGCGTGCCACAACAACAGACAGTAAGGATGGGGAATCGTGGACCTTTAGTATGGGTATGGTATCCAGGGATCCAGTTGATTGGTGGGACACTCCACCACTTAGTGAGTACGGTGAAGAAAACAGGTGATCTGGTTCATTATTAGGTTGACATATGGAGGATCACCGAGGTCTTCATTATATGGTGAGGTAGGTGGTTGTTCAGGATTAGGGCCAACCATGGAGTGATAGGTGCGGGTATTGCTGAGTCACCTTGGCAGGATGGGCATAGCCTTAATCATCACACATATTATGGTCGAGAGTTATAGGAGAGGAGGTTTTGGTACGAGTATATTAGGTGGTCAGTCATGACTAGGGTGTTGTAGGGTTGGCAAGACAGTTTCCTTCTGAGACTAGCATGGGACCCAAGCATCACAGTACTTGACAGCGCAACGACCTTTAGGGATGAGCTGGCTCCTACAGAAGGAGGTCATTCAAATCTTCTGTTGGGCTTTAGTGACTCACTGATGGCGTGGGGGACTTCATCAACATGGCATGTTGGCCAGCAGGAGGATGTTAGGAGGACCTCAGGCGGGAGAGACTTCATTCGCATAGGGATTGGGTTGTATCTTTAGGGGCCCACCATCAGAGTGCATGAGATGGACTACTCGGTAGGGTAGCTTTATGAGTATTTGGACAAAGTTTTACATTATCGGGATGCTCTACTAATAGGCAGTAGGCAGAGGGCTTCTAACGCCTATATTTGGCAGGATAGTGAGTGGAGCAAGGGGTGCTTCACGTTGATCAGGTTGGCTGGGGATCTTGGCATCGAGGGACTCCTTCACTACAGGACAATGCAGAGATCAGGGACGATCCAGTGGCACATTTGGGACCTTGGTATAGTTTGTAGCGAGTGGGGATCCATAGTTAGAGAGGGTGCTTGTTCAGGCATTGCTTGAGGGCAAACAATTTTTGGTAGGGAGGATTGTAATATCCCCAATTTTGATTTTTCATTTGAGGGGATTAATGGAGTTTATTGGGGAGGTGCTAAGCATAGCACAATTTTGTCATTTGGGCATTGGAGACATTTTTGGCATATGGGACTTAGGATAAATGGAAAATTATAGCTCTAGTGGAATGTGGGGGCCACAAGAGAAGGAAATTCGAGCCAATGGTGCAATTCGCACTAGTGAGAATAGAGAGAAAAAGGAAGGGGTGCGAATTAGTGGAAGGTGGGGACCACCAAGGGAGAGAGGGCCAACAATTATAAATAGAACTTGGAGGCCTTCATTTGGCATCTTTGATCATTTGACAATTTAACATTAGTTCTCTTGAGTTGCTTAGCCAAGACCACTGTGTTGTTCAGCATAGGAATTTCTGAGTGGACATTCCATCCTCATTTCGGACAACTTCGAGTGTCTTCCTAGTGAGGCAATTTGGGGAGCTCAATTTAGAGTTTCCATTGGGCATATTTGCAAGTTATTTCAGTGGGTACGTTTTTTTTCTAGGGCGCAAAAGTGGTTCAAATTGCTTGTGGGGAGATCAATTACGGAGGAGCAGAACATTGGAGGATTTGCAAAGCTTTTCCCCCCTAATTTAGCTGAAGATTTTGTGGTGATTAGCAGGGTTGAGTTGAGAGAATTCTTGGGGCCGAAATTCTACATTTCTAGAAGTGCATAGCGCTGGAAGAATAGAGGTTGAGGAGAGATAAGGGTCAGAGATTGGAGGTATTCCTCATTGGAGAATTTAGTCAAAGTTGGGAGAGTTTTCTAGTGGTGGATTTGGGCTTAATTCAGTAGTATCAGTTTTGTGGGGCATTTTATGGCCAAATTGGGCAATTTGCACTTGTTGGGGGTCATCGAGGGTCGGTGGATTTCACCCAAACCCTTTCTGGGTTTTTTTGGGTTTATTGAGAGGAGTCTTTGCCTAATTTTACAAAATTTTCCAGGCAATATTCGGGCTTGAAATCCTAATTCTTATAGTAGGGCGAATTGCTTGTTAGCTGGGGAATTTGCACCATTTTGTGGGTTCGACGTTGGCTTGGAGATAGGCCAAACCTTTTCTGGGTATTTTCGGGTTTGAGGAGAGGAGCTTGTGGCTGCAATTTCAGAGCGTTCCAGGTATTATTTTGAGCAGGACGATCAGTTCAATTCAACAGTTTGCAAAGGAGTTTCTGGGCAAGTTCGAGCTATAGATTTGGGCCAATTCCAGCACCTGATCCTACACATTCTAACTTAGGGTTTGCGTTGCTCGCTATAGCAAACCCAGATTCTATGGATTTCATCCTCTTATACTTGATTTTCCGTTGATAATTAATAAAATGGCTCAAGACTATTGCCAAGATTTTGGGGTTTTCTGATTTTTGCTCTTGTTTAGATATTTATTATTGTATTTTAGTTCATGCATCTGTTATTTGCTGTAAATTTCAATTTGGAATATTACACCCCCACAAATTTCGAAATGAGCAAACGTGCCCTCCCACCCCTCGCTCTCTCTATATATAATTATAATGTGTTATTTTATGAATAACAGACTATAATGAAACTTGGAAAGACAACATTATGAATAATGAGCAAGAACATCTAAATCGCAAACATGAATGACAAGTAAGATTCCACCATCACTTATGTTGGGATCCTTATCATTAGTATCGCCCATTTCCTCTACCTCAAGCCTCTAGGAACATCAAGGTCCATAAATGCCAATCCCATATCCTCATCAAATTTAATGAAAATGCTGCAATCATATCAATCTTGAAATCCTGAAAATTGTTAAGTTTGCTGAATTTTGATATGAAATTCTACTTTCTCTATATGAAGTTTTATTAGGTTGGAACTGCTTGCGAACATTCTTGAACAATTAACATTATCATTAATTGCCAATATTTTTGGTGCAAATTGAGAAGGAAACCCTTTTTTGAAGATAAGATAAGATAAGATAAATTTATTAATGTCCAACGAATGACCACAAAGTAGGTCAAAGGGACTGTCGGTTACAATAAAAAGGGGGGTCGTGCCCAGTAGGAGAACCAAATGGTTTCTTTATAAAGACAAGTACTGAAAGAAAGAAAGACAGAAAATATAAAAACTAGGTGGGTCGGGATGAGCGTATGGAGCTCCGAACCCGGCCACGCCGACTGATCTCTAGACTGTGTCGCAGGATCACTGGTGAAGAAGACCCTGGGGACGCGAATGTGGGAGTCCGTTCTCCTAACATCCGAGGTCGAGAGAAGAGAACTGTGGGTAGTTCAGTAAGGTTTGCTGTCTTGAAATAGTGGTCACTGGTTGCCTCCCGTTGTACTGTCTCCGTGATCTAGAGATCCTGGGTTGCCTCTCGGGGAGATGTCTGGCGCGGTTCTGCTGCTGGGTCCTCGTATGCGGGGGGCTTCTCCTCTTAACTGAACGAGGGTTTGCCGATATATGTGAGCTTGCCTGATCGGTATCATCGCTGGTTGATCTCTTAACTCCTCGGGCTGAGGGAAGTGCACTGAAGAAAGAGGTGATCTGACGAGTATTGTTGGGTCGGCCGGGAGGCTGAAGGATCTGCTCTCGATGCTTAAGAGTCTCCTGGATGTAAAGTGCGACACATCTCTGGTCCGCGTATTTGAAGAAGCTGGAAAGAGTATTTGGTCCTCTGAATAGACAGTGAAAGCGACCTCTGATCTCATAATATATCGGACACCCGAAAATGAAGTGCCATTCGTTTTCCACCTCCTGTGTATGGCATAGCCGGCAAATCCTGTCAACTCTCTCTATTTGGTGGTCTGTTTCTACCCGAAGCCTGTGTGATCCAACTCTGAACTGTCCGAAGGGAATCCAGAGGGCATGCATCCAATGTCGAAGTGTATACTGGGGCGAACTATAAGCCCGTTTTTGATAGTCAAAAAGTGCTCTGCATAGAAAGCCATTTTCGGACGTAACTCCCCCGGGGGGTTAACCCACGTGACTTGGATAAACTGTCTGTAGATGTCTTCCTTGATGATCTTATTGAGTTCCTGCTTGGGGGGGAGTCCTCTGGGGGCGTTCAAAGAGTACTGAAAGGGGGGGAGGTGGCTATTTGGAGTCCTACTGCCTTGAGGAACTTTGAGCCCCCTGTATACCAACATTTGGTTTTCCCTGGTTGTGTGCGGTCGATGTCCTCAGAAGAGCAGTAGGCCAGATAAGGGTACCTGTCACGCCCTTTCAAAGTGTCTGCGAAGCTCCGGACTCGGTGGAGAAGGGAGACCAGTCTGAACGCTGTCTCAAGGCGGAAGGGCTGTGCACCAAACTTAGCCAGAATGATTTGATGTGGGATAGTACTCTTGCAACGAATAATGCGTCGGAGGAGAAGGGTTTGGACTCTTTCAACTGCCGCGCAGTCTGACTCCAGCAAGGAAGGGCCCCAAATTTCCGATCCGTACAAGATTGTGGGTCGGATCAAGGTGTCCATAAGGCTCAATTTTGATGAGATGTCCTGGAAGTGATGGCGAAAACATTGTCTCTCCAATATGGCTAGAGAGCCATACCCCTTATTGATCCGAGGTTGCAGAGCTGGCCGCATACTGAACCGGGGGCCCGAAAACTGTACTCCCAAGTATGTGTAGTTATTGGTAATCTCCACTGCCTTTCCCTTGAAGAGGAACTGGAGATCCTGAGACTTCTTCGTCCCATTGAAGACTATTACTTTTGTCTTACCCAGGTTCACAGTCAATTTCCGTAGATCGCATAGTGCTAATGCATCCAACTGTCTCTGGAGCCCTTCTGGTGATGAAGATATAAGTGCAATGTCATCTGCAAAAAGTAAGATACAGATCAAAACATGATGAAGATAGCAACCGTCAGACTCCTGTATGTGTTCTCGTAGAAAGGCTTCGAGCTCATCAATATAAATCCCAAAAAGGGTGGGGGAGAGTGGGCACCCCTGCTTGACTCCAATCGTGCTCCGGATGAATTCAGATAGCCCCCCTACAGTGCGAAGACGGCCCAGTACAGACTCGTAAAGACGCATAACAGCGGTCAGCTGGGAGTGTGAGGTACTGATGTCTTTGAGTCGTTGAAGAAGATCCTCTCTCGGAACTGAATCAAAGGCCTTTCGGAAGTCTACAAAGCAGCAATATACTTTCGAGGACTGGTGGCGTGCTTCCTCGATCACAACACGGAGTGTAAAGATGTGGTCAATGGTCTGGTGATCTGGTCTGAAACCGGCTTGAAGAAGTTTCATTAATTCATGATTAACCTCTAATTAGACATTAAAAAAAAATGTGGGTTCCAATCGTCAAATCAAAGCAAGATTGAACAAATTGTTTTTGGAAATGCACTGTATGGACATTGAAATGTGTTTCCCACATGCGAAATGCATTTCATACATATTGTAATGTGTTTCAAGCACGTTTTAGTCATGTTTCAATTTTTTGGTAGGGAAACACAACTCATAATAAGGGGGTGGGCATTTTCTGTAATGTAGATGCTTATCTGGTGGGATATACTGTTACTCAAGAAGAGTTGTGTTCCCACATTGGGAAATGTGAACCCCCTAGGATGGGTACATGGGAAGCATGGTATATAAAAAATACAAAAAGTATTAATATATAGTTTGTTTGTTTTTCTTTTAAATGACACATTATCTTGCAAGAAAATAAGATTGATACACATAAATGACATTTAGAAGGGAGACCCATGTCTATATTAACTTACATCACTGATTTCATGATGCAAAATCCCTAGGCTTTGTGGTCTTAACTGATGTCAATCCCATACCCTCATACATGATAGAATCTAATGGAAACGCTACAATCTTGACAACCTTGAAATCCTTAAAATTGTTTAGTCTATTGAATTTTAAATGGGCTATGAATTCTGCTTTCTGCATATGAAGTCTAATGAGGTTACTATCAAACATCCCAAGACAATTATTGATAATGTTAAAAATTTAAGTAAAAGGATAGAAAAGGTAAGATGAAGTTGTCTTACCTTTGTTATTCTTTTACTTTGAGAATTTAATATTACTGTTAATTACCAAGGTGACAAACTCCTCAAAGCTCGATCCCCTATCTTTGTTTTGTCTTAAAGAGTTGTTGGCACGGACGGGGCTATATTTTTCCTCTGGTTTCCATGTCCTTCTTGGGCCCTTAGTGTAATGTCCCTTTTGAGGATTTTGTGGTATTTTCCTGAGAATTTTCTCTATAAATTTTTTATGCCGGCATTTTTGCCAAAAACCCATGAAATTGCCCCAAAATGCACCAGTAAATAGCAACCCAAAAATTATACAAGTGCGGAAAATACATTGATAGTTTGCATAAGTAAACCCAAAAACTCAAATAACATCAAAAAAGGCAGCACAAGAAATGACCCAACTTCATTTATTATAATATAGCATGTCGAGTACAACTCGAAATATGTGAGACAAAATAGGAAAGATGATAGCTGAGTGGACCTCCAAATATTCTACTAATATGTTAATCATGATCTCTCAAAACTCCACAATTGTTGCACTCTCCCTCCAACAACAACTGCCAACGTATCAACAGAAAGATGATGAAGCACCAATCGAGGACCTGGATGATCCTCACTTCAATATCCCTGAAGCTCTATGAAAGTCCTGGTTGAAGTCTCGTCAAAGACAATTGGGTTTTCGTCCAACACTCCACAACATACCCGAGGGTTTCCGTCCTGGGCCTACTAATGAAGTAGAGAACCGAGTTGTCAACCTCTCACACAAGAAGAAATGTCAAATCCAAGATGTTCTCCAATAGCCTCCTCCTCCCCTTTATAGATCCGATGGACTCCTATTTTATTATTATTTAAATCATGGAGCACTTTTCCCTCTTTTATTTCAATTAAAATCTATTTTTTTAATGCGGGAAAAGGGTAAATTGGCCACCATGTCTTCTCAGGTCGCTGCAACTCACATCTAACCATCCCATCTTGTAGATCTTCTCATTCCGGTTCCAACGAGCTATTACACTAAGGTGTTCTGTCAAGTATTCCTCCCGGAATGCCACCTTAAGTGTAATTAATTGAGTTAGGCGCATTAATAACTTTGTTTTTTGAAAGTTGTCGGAATGCACTAGGGTCCAAAACGAAAGGCAAACTATGCGGATGATGGAATATATCAAACAAATGCCATCAGACCTCTTAGAAACTCCTCAAAACCCCTCCAAAAGCCCTTGGGCCTGCTCATGACACCATCCTGCACCTATGATCTGTTTGTCCCCAACTTTGAAAGTCCATCCTAACCATGTCATAAGGAATACCAGAAAAATGAACATTACACTTAGGTTGGTTTGGAAACTTCCAAAAAAGTGCTTGAAACATCAATGGAAGTATCCAACATGCCTTGGAAATGTGCTAGCTGTAAAGTATGATGTTTTTGGCCTTGGAAATTTAGAAACACCATATGGTAGTCGATGGTGTCTACAAGGCGTTCATGCCTGTTTCGATGTTTTCAATCATTTTGGGTGGGATGTGACCAGACTAGTTGTTTCCTACAACTTAACTTGGGAATATATGGTTTGGCCAAGGTTGTAAACTCCTATACAAGAAACTCAAATCTGATATGACTCACTATTCAACCCAAGCTAACCAAACATGCAAAGGGTTCTCCTTCCTCATTGAGACAAAAACCCACAAATTCCTTTCTCAAAGCTCATTTGTGCACTCAGGGAAATCACCTATAACTTTTTGGAGAAAAGCTTAGCATAAGAGAAGAACTTGTCACATTACAAGTCTAGACATCTAATGCTCTTATGTATCCTCATACGATATCCAAAATAGGATTCCATTAGATACAAACGACGACCTACATCCTGCCATTTTATTCATCCCCAATTTGGTTTGGAAGTTACAAACCAATAAATCTCCGAACGTTGAAGGGCTTACATCTTTAGTTGCCGTACCTGTTATGAGATCAATGGTTGTTTTCATGGTTTGATTAGAGAATCCTATGGTTTCTTGAAGGATTTTATATAGTATGAGGACCATAGCTATATTTCCTTGCTCCTTTGTTAGATGCTTCACTTTTGGTAGAAATCTCTCGGAGACACTTTTACCCAAATTACTAACTCAAGTCTCATCGCCTCTTCTATTCTCTTGATGGTTGCAATGACAAAAAGCATCATGACCAATACTCTAGTACTAGGCCTGTTAGGTAGCATAGGCTTCAGGAATCAAGTCTCACAACTGGTGAACAACTAGAGTCTCACTACACACTTCTTCTCAACCTTGATGCTAGAAGAGTTGATTGTGTCACTAGTTTTGTGTTTTTACCTTGTTTCTTGTCAAACCATTAGCTATTTTGTTCTTTTGATATTGCCAAGGTTCATGGATACATATTTTGACATTGTCCTTGTACTCTTCCATATCTTCATTGTTCATACAGAGATGCCTTAATCTCCTAATGCTTACTTGTTGTACTTTTTCTAGTTAGATCGGGTAGGTGAGAGCTTCAAAAGGGTAATTCCAAATTTCCAAGATTTGCTATCTTGAGAATTTTCTCTTTTTAGAAAGTTAATTGGAGATGTGCAAATGTTTGAATTTTGGTGACAATTGGAGAAAGTAAAAATTAGGGGAAAATTAGGTCAAAATTGGTGTTTCTATTTTGGAAACCAATTATACTTTTGGATACCTTTCATGGAGGACATCTCGTGGATCAATTTTGGTGATGATAAATTAGTTCAAATTAGTGTTTTTGCATTTAAGGAATTGGTCATTTTTTGGATACACTTTTATGCTAATTCTAAAAAAAGAAAGTACCTTGGGATTTCCCTTTTAGTAGTGGAGATGGGTTTCATTGTTAGAAATATTCCAAACACTTTCATATGTCTTGATGCAATGAATTTTATGAATGGAGAGGAGTTCTCTAGTCTATCTTTGGCATGCATTTTTTTGAGATGCTTTTCCATTATGCTTGTTGAAGTTTTATCCAATACATTTTTCGGGATCGTATCTCATCTATTTTGAGCCGGGAGTGTTTTCCACTTGAGGCCTATTAATGGCAGCAACAAGTGAAATAAGGCAACATGGAGTATTGAGTTATGTTTATATGTAGGTTACCTTGACTTGGAAGAGCAAGGGGATCAATCCATGGGTGATATATTTGGCATGCTTTAGAAAGATGGGATTATGCAAAGTTTTTCTAGGTTGACTTGTTCTACAAGTAAAGGTTTTTCCATGTTGACTTGTCAAGTACAATTTGGGTTGACTTGTACTCCATCAAAGCTTTTTCCAGGGTGATTTGAACTCTAGGGATGCTTTTATTCTAGGAAAATATTTCCTCTTGGCAATAGGAAAGAGTACAAGCGTAGGAGATAAGGACCAATGTCTTCATCCTTTTGTCTTGTTGCTTCCATTCCTTTTAGAGACTTAGATTTTGAGCAAGCACTTGTTGCTATTGTCCCAGTTGAGTTTCCCGCCATAGTTGAACGTTGAGAGGTGAAGAGATTGTAAGAGTCTTGGTGTGATTGCTTCTATCCCCTAGGATCCTTCAGTTTGTCGACTTGAGTCCAACTTGGTTGGAAAGGGGGAGGTTAATGCAATTTTATGAAGAACCTGAGTTGTTTTGACATATAGAATCATAAATCTGAAGTTAACCATTGGTGTTGAAGAGGAAAGTGCATATTTTTTAATATTTTATTGCAGATCAGCAAGTTCTATTGCAGATTTGATACTCCATTTGCCCCCAAGTTTTCATAACTAAATCCTTAAATAAGTTAGGGAAACCCCTCTCAAGTTGCCAAGCACTAACCCGAAGTGAGAGGGAGACTATGAGGTGACAGTGGAACTTTCCTTGATAGTTATCTGTACACCTTTGGGTTCTTTGGTTCAAGGGTATTTTCAGGTGATGATATGTCCGATATCTGGACTTCATTATTGATGGAGCAAGAGTTCATATAGAAGGTTAGGGTTTTGAAGAAGTAGCCTATTCTCTACAACACCAATTCTCAAGAGTTTTCTAGGAGGCAATAATTTATACAATAAATTCATCTGCCATAGCACCCACATTACTTGTCCATTTAATTAGTTCAGCAATCAGAAAACTCTCAACTGGACTCTTAAAGTAGATTTTGTAGAAAAATCTCCTACAAGCTAATAAGCCCTTGAAGGCAATTTGTCAAACACTTAGCTAAACTCTGATTTCTGACTCCAATAAATATTCAACAGTAATGTATTAAAATCCGACACAATCAACTTCTATTTATAAGTAGAAATACAAATAATTAAGTCTGAAAATTATATGCAGTGGAAATGAACAGCAAACAATGACACCATTTGACACAATATTTTTGGGCAATGCCCCTAGAAAATCCTGAAGGCAAAAGTAGTCACAAGAGGGAAATCTGATTAATGAGCTCATAGAAAATTATAGCGATTCTTACAACAAAAATTTCCAGCAATAAATTTCCTGTACTTATCTCACAAAACTAGCTCGAAATTTGTGCACCTTTTCATCCTCGAAAAATGTGCCAAATAGCTGTACTGCATGCAACCCCTTTTCTCGAATTCTATGCAAATTTATAAGTACCAGCTGTACAATGCTATACATCCTTCACACAACAAAAACCAACACCTTGAAATCTGTGTCACACCTTGATTTTCGTGCCCATTAAATGCTGTACAGACTTGCAACAAATCTGTATGGATCTGTGTTGTATAGCCTTCTTTACTGTTATACTTCCTCCTTGGAATGCATACCAATTCCTTGGAATTTGAGCCCTCTTTCAATTGCAATAAATGTTGGTAAGATGCCTTGGAATTTGTACCCTTTCACCCAACCTCTCCTTCACAATTTTCTTCAGCTCTCCTTTTTCCCTCTCTCTTCGTTAAAATGGTCATTAATGAGTCAATGTGTGCCTCTTCACTTCCCCATCTCCTTTTATAAACTCATTAATTACTAAAACCCCTCTCCCTTGATCTCAATGGTCAAGATTAAATCTTGCCATTCAAAGATCAATGGTTGTGACTTAATTTCTCATTGAGATTAAGTCACTTTTAGAAAAAGTCACTGTCTAACTTTATAAAATTACTTAAGTCACTCAAACTTATAAAGTCACTTTTAGAAAAAAAACACTTTCTAACTTTATAAAATCACTTAAGTCACTTTTAGTCATCAAATATAAATAGCCACTTTATAAATAAAGTGTTTAGGTAGTGACATTTGCTCAGTCACTTTTGCAGGCTAGGCACTGCCATTGCAAAAGTACCCCCGAGCCACAGTTTCTAACACTCCCTCTTAGTGAGGGAGTTACTTCTAGCATGTCCACCACCTCCAGGATCTGAATTCAAGTCTATAACTCTGTTCGTTGTAGCAACTTCCTCTAACTCAGGAATCTGTATTGCTACTTCTTATGAAACTTGACTTGAAGACCTGTGCTTGTAACCTATGCTCCGAGGAGACTCCTCTTTCCCATCCGTAGCATCCTCCAGTGTCATATCATACCATGAAGGCCTCTTGACCAAGCTAGAAGAAGCCTCTTCTCCAGCCGCTTCTGACACTGCCATTGAGTGTGAAATTGTTAAGTTATGGTATGTTCTATGCTTAGTGCAATTTACTTAAATTTCTTCTTATTAGCCCAATGTCAATTTCACTGTTTAGCAATCACATTAACATAAAGTAAAATGCTGATAGAACATAAATAAATTGACAGAAGACAAGCCATGACAAGAGACACCAGATGTGGTGGCTAGCTAGGGACAAACCCCAATGTGGGGAAACCCTTTGATCAATTCTTCTATAATCTTCAATAATTCAGCAGAGAGAGAAATAGTACAAATATACAATTCTGTAATTTTATGACAGCAGCAGCAAAACCCTAACCATCAAAGTCAAAGCTAGTCAAACAAGTCAGAATTGACCTCCAATAAGTTTGGTCAATATCCCAGTCAACTCGGCCTCCAACAGCAAGAAGAGGCAGCCCAAAAACAGTACGAAAAACTCAGTCAAACGAAGGTCAACAGAAGTCAACCTGCAGCCAGAAATTAGGGCAGTCAATGCTGGTCAAACTTGAGGTCAGATTGCCTCGGTTTGTGTGCCAAAATCTGCGGCTTGCCTAGGAGAGACAGCCACCCCAAAACCGCAGTCCAAGAAAGGTCCACGCTGGTCAAAGAGACTTTCTGCAGCCCTGGTCAAACTCGGTCAATGCAGTCAAACAGTCCTGCGTCCTCCTCCTTCCTACGTCCTCCTTCCCACGTGAGAGAGATGCTGCTCCTTGTGTGTACCCAATCAAATAAGGAGAGAGAATAATGTAAGATGAGATGAGATGAGTAAATAATGCCACAAGGTGAATTGTATTTATATGAATCGTTGAGGATGTGTGCCACACATTTTGTCGCTGGCCGACCTTGACAAATTGTCAAGTAAATATAAATAAATTCATATCTCCATAAATACATGTCGGAATCGGATGATTGTTAAATCAATCCTACACCTCTTAACGAGAGGAATCCAAGAAAAATATCAGTTGCCATAAATAAGATGACCCACATGGATTTTGGCCCTAGTTGCCAATTTTAACAGAAATCCAATTGGATTCACCATCCACAGGATGTCCTCATATCTTGTACATCCTGCCCTCATGCACACCAAAAACTCATGCTACATCCCTACTCTCTCCCATCAGATAGATTACTGCCTGTCCATTGCAGAACAAGACTGCATACCCATCATCCCCTAGAGTTGACACAACGATGATGTTTTTCCTTTGATTTGGTACCCATATCACATTGATCCCCTCTAGATACTCTCCTAACTCCAACTGGAACCTCACGTATTCAGTCCCCCTCAATGCATGTGTGGTATTACTATTAACCTCACTATCAACATGCATGTTTGAGTCGATATCTGTAAGATTCAGGAACATAAATCTAGTCCCAGTCATGTGGTGTGATGCCCTGCTGTCCACAAATCATGCACCGATGTCCTCACTCTCAGCAAGACCGCTCCTTGAAAGATAAGATACTAAGGAGAATTCCTAATCGAACTTTTCCGAAAACTCATCAACCTTGGCTGATGTAGCTACATGTCCCTTGTCCTCCTTATGTTTCCTCTTACTTGGACATTGGCCCGCATAGTGGCAAAATTTGTGACATGCAAAGCACTTGACTTTGTTCGTGTCCTTTTTAGAAGTGGATCCCCCACTCCCCTTGCCTTTACCTTTGCCCTTTGCAGCAAGAACAACACTTTGATCATCTTCCCCACCATATTGCACACTTCTCTTGGCATTATGCCTTATCTCCTATTGATGGAAATCATCCTACATTCTTCCCCAATTTGGAAGATGCTCACGAGCCACTATCCCATCAATGAAGGCATTCCACTCCTTGGAAAAACTGCTTACCGCTGATCTAACCAACTGCTCACCAAAGATGGTTTCACCCACAATTGCCCACTCATCTCTCACTTGAGTGATCTTGGTGAGGTATGAGGAAACTGTGTTAGCTTTGGTCATCTTAGTTTCCCTTAGTTTTTCCCACAACACCATCTTTTTGTTCTTAATCAAGGCTGCCCACATCTCTAAGGCATAAGTCTTCCCAAAAAACACGGGGAATAAGGTGGTCTTTAGTAGCATCAAGAAGAAGCCTCTTGGCCTTAACATTCCTCTTGTTAAAATCATCCAATTGTACTAGATTAGTGGGTACAATCACTGTCCTCTCGATAATGACCTACAACTCAAACCCCTGAAGCACCAATACAAATTTCTCCTTCCATGAGCTAAAGTTTTTAGCCTCACTCAGTCTATCTTCCACCCTCAACTCTATTGCCATTGATATGTTTACCAAACTGACCAATAGTAACTTTTCTCTTCTTTTTTTCCTAACACAACCCCTTGCAATTCCTGCAATACCATTGTGTCAAAATATTCCCAAGAGTAAACACCAGCTCCCTCTCAACCACCAAATCTTTGGGTATATAGGCTGGTTATGCTTGGTGTTGAACACTTCGCAGCTGACCTACCCACTTGGCTCTGATACCATGTAGAAAAACCACCTACAAGCTAATAACCCCTTGTAGGCAATTCGTCAAACACTTAGCTAAACTTTGATTTCTGAAATTCCAACACATCCAACAACTATTTATAAACATAAACACAAATAACTAAGTCTGAAAATGATTTACAGCAGAAATGTTAAAATTGGAAACTAGGGCCAAATTCTACCTTAGGACAACTCATATGATGGAGATGGTTATTGCATTGGATTCCTCTTTTCGAGAGGTCCAATTTTGATATAGAGATCATCTCATTCTAACAAGTAGAAGTGGAATTTTGAATTTATTCTCTCTCATGCACAATTTGTCAAGGTTGGCTTAAGTGAAATGTAGGCTCAAGAAGCCCAATAGATGTGTCTCCACATCTTCAAAGAATTGTATAAATAGGAGTGACCTCTCCTCATTTGGACATCACTCATCACATCACAGATCTCTCTATTCTCTCTTGATTGGTTCGTATAACTTGGGGACAACCTCTCTCTTCTTCGCACGTGTGGCAGGGGCCAAATTTTTTTGGGACAAAACAAGCTGAATTTCAGAGAAATAGACCAGCGTTGACCAGGGCTGATTTGACCAAGTTTGACTTCGATCTTCAGGGCAGAATTCTGATTTCTCTAGGCCGAGTTGTTGGGCACATATTCCAAGGTGTTTTGGGCAGATTGACTTCAGCATTGACTTCAAATTTAATCGCAGAAATTACAACAATGTTCCTCTCTCCTTTGACTGAGTTTGACTGAATTGTTTTGGGCTGATTTTGACTCTCCTTGAAGGCTGAATTGGACTGCTGTTGATCGAGCTGCTTGGAGGACATTTTGATGTTGATTGACCAACATTGACTTTCTGGTTAGGGCTGCAGTGACTGTTGTTCACTGCTGATTTTTGTCAGCGCTGTTTTGGGCAAGTAAATTTGATATTTGTACTCTCTCTGTGCCGAACTATTGAATAATAATAAGAAGATTTGATCAAAGGGTTTTCCCCACATTGGGGTTTTTCCCTGGCATCCGCCAAATCTTGTGCCCTCTTGTCTTGGCTTGTCTTCTACACATGTTTTTATGTTCTATATGCATTTACTATCAATGTGTTTAAGTTAATGTGATTGCTACTGGAAATAATTGAAAATTGTCATTGGGCTGATAAGGAACATTGAAGTAAAATGTGCTAAAGCATAGAACATACCATTGTTATCTAAAATTAACATGGTATCAAAGCATATGTGAAGACAAAGGCCAATCAAGAGTGAAGAAAATCAATCACTAAAGGAAGCTGTTGGATAAGAACTTGGATCTAGTCCCAATAACGACTACATCTTATTTCAAATCCGAGGACAAGCTTAAGGACAAATCTGACTACCATGCATGGAAGATGTCTCTAGATTTGACTTTGGAAGAAAATGATGCCATGGACTATGTCAGAGGAAGAGTAGTGGAGCCTCCTTCAAATGCATCCACAGCTGCACAAACAAAGTACAAGAAAGGTGAGGTTAAAGCTAAGAAAATTATTGTTGATTCTATTCACAAGCTTTTGGTTGCCTATATTTCTGATTTGGAAACATCTAAGGAGATGTATGACAAGTTGGTTGGGATGTTCAAAGTAAATAATGCAAATCAAGTCCTCTTTCTCAAGAACAAGTTAAAAGACATCAAGATGGATAGAGGAGAATCCATTTAATCCCACTTCATGAGGATTACCGAGATCAAGAATGATCTCCTATCTTTTGGAGAAGTCATTGGTGACAAAGAGCTACTCTTATTGCATTTGGAGGCTTTACAAGCAGTGTTTTAAGAAACGGCCGAGTCAACATTGACTCGGCCGGGTTGATCTGGGTTGATGGGCTCCCATTTGAAACGTTGGTTAACTCGGTTCGGAAGGCCGAGTCAGCAATGACTCGGCCGAAACGGACAGTTTCCGCTATGAAACGGCCGAGTCAATGTGGCACGGTACCCTCACGCAAACACAACATTTAACTGATTTTTTTATGGATTTTAAATTCGTTTTTCCACTGGTTGCCTAATGGTATTCATAACAAATATTAAAAACCAAAAACTTTGTGCTGCGGGAAGCATATCTCTAAATGTGCGTGTTCTTGACTTCGAGTGAAATGTGAAGGTCTCTTTATTATGCATCTCAAACATTGTGTTCCAGGCCAATTTTCCCATTATGTATACTATGTCATGAATTAATAATAGATTATTTAAAAAAAGAAATATATATGTATCATGGATTATATTGATGAAATGTTAATATAATTTCTATTCCTAATTAAGATAGATACATGTTAAAGCTGGTGAGCGATAGATAAGAATGAATATATAATATGAATAGTTCAAACAGTTATAAGTTTGCCAGGTCCATTCTTTGCTCAAGTTTTTAGTGATAAGTTTGCATGCAAAAATCCCCTCTATGAATGCATGATTAAGACTTTTTGGGGTTTTGCATTTGCTGTAAATACAACATTTTGCTTGGATATGTTTTAATACTCCATTTATTATCATATTCAAATCAGAAAACACTCATTGGCTCTAATTTTTATGTGACATTGTAAATATCTATTTTCTGGTAGCAATTGGCTTTTAACTTTTAAGGGATAATCAGTGAAAGAAAATGACTTATTCAAATTTCATAGAGAATCCAAACATAAGATAAAGTGAGGAAGAATTACATCAATGTTGAGAATGATAAAAGGTGGTCAATGTGTTTCAAAAAATTTCATGTATTAGACATCAAAGGTATTTGCATGTGAGGCATCTCTAGTGTGGAGGTGCCATAGAAAACACATTGTATGATTGCATAGATTGACATCTATATGTATAAACTGCACAAAACAAATACTTCAGTGATGAACCATTAGATATTAGGAATTTAGGATATCGACAAGCAACTGAAACCTTGATAATATTTTTTTCCTATCCATTAGGTTCTAGTGGTAAGTCTCTTAGTCTAGGAGCATGACACTCAATATTTTCAACCATCAAGTTGTTATCGACAAGCAATTGAAACCTTGATAAGATTTTTTTCCTATCCATTGGGTACCATTTTGATATAATGGATTAGTTCATGAGCCTACTTTGATCATATGTTGTCTTCCATCTATATTATAATGCTGTGTGTTTGGAAACATGAATGAAAATCTTTAAAATTATGTTTAAAATCTTCAAAATTATTTTTTTTATTATAAAAAACTAAATATTTAATGTATTTTTTACAACGATCGAGTCACTGAAAACGAGCCGGCCGAGTCATTACCGTTTCGGAGTCGGAGTCGGAGTCATTGCTCGGCCGAGTCGGAGTCGGAGTCGGAGTTTTAAAACTATGTTTACAAGAGAATGGGATGTGTTCAACACTACCATCCTCAACAATGATAGGATTCCAGGATTTGACGAATTATTGGCTAGATGCACTCAAGAAGAAAAAGGGATGATGGAAAGAGACAAGCCCTTAAATGGAAACAATCCTACTGCCTTCTCCACTCATGCTAAGAGAAAGAACAATGCTAGTCCAAGAAAAGGTCAAGGGTTCAAGCCGGGATTCAAAGAAGGAAGAAAAGGAAGATGCTTCAATTGCAACAGGTTTGGACATTTTGCTAGTGTCCTCACAAGAAGGATACTCCAAGAGATGATGACAACCATAACAACTACAAAGGCAATGACAATCAAAGGAACAACTGGTTCAACAACAAAGGAAAGAGGATTGCTCTTGCTGCTCGAAATGGAAATGGTCGTCCTCCCAAGAAGTTGAGAAACTCTAGGTATGAAGAAATTAATGTTGGTGAAAAGTAAAAAGAATTTTATCTTATTTCTGCCCTCACCACCACCTCTCCTCCGTTTACATTAGATAATTGGTTGATTGATAGTGGTGCCTTAAGGCACTTCACTGGGTACAAAGAGGCTCTCTCAAACTTGATTGAAAAGAAAACGAATATGGAGATTATACTTGGGGATAATGCCACTTGTCCCGTGAAAGGAATTGGCACTGTTACTCTTCACTTAAATCAAGGTCAAACCCTTCATTTACAAGAAGTGTTGTATGTACTTGATCTGAAAAAGAATCCGGTGTCTATTTCTGTAATGGAAGATAAAGTTTCAAGCTGACATTCATTGATGGGAAGGTCCGTGTTTGGCAAAGGAACCCAAGAGATGCATTCATCTTGGATTCAGGGTTGAAGGTCTTTAACAGTTTGGAGGAAGTCTGTTGGGAGCAATGACTTGTGATACTTCTCTTCATTCCGAATTATGGCACTAGAGATTTGCTCACCTTCTTTACAAAGCCTTGCCTGATGTAAGGAAGATGGTCACAGGTATGCCCAAATCCAACTTAGATCATGAAGGTGTGTGTCAGGGTTGTGCTGCTGGAAAACATACAAGGGGACCATTCCCCTCAAGTGAAAGTCAAACTACGATATTTCTCAATTTGTCCATTCTAATCTATCAGGTATATTACCCATGACATCTTTGGGTGTATATTTGTACTATGCAATTTTTGTGGATGAATTCTCTCACAAAAATGGATCTATTTCTTAAAGAGAAGGATGAAGCGTTCAAATGGTTTCGCTCTTTGAAAGCTTTGATCGAGAATCAAACAGGGAAGAAGATCAAAATATTAAGGACCAATAATGGGACCGAATACGAGTCAAATGAATTCATTGACTATTGTAGAGAAGATGGGATTAAGAGGGAGACCACTACTATATATACTCTTGAGCAAAATGGAGTTGCTGAAAGGAAGAATCGAACTATCATAGAAGCTACCCGTGCCATGCTTCATGACCAAGGTCTATCGAAGTTCTTATGGGGAGAAGTTGCCAAAACCGCTGTGTATGTTCAAAATAGATGCCTGCATCAAGCCTTGGACTTCAAGACACCAGAAGAAATATTCACTAGTAAGAAGCCTGATATTTCTCATTTTAGAAATTTTGGTTGTCTCGTATATTTTCATGTGCCGAAAGAGAAAAGAAACAAACTAGATGCATATGGGAAGAAAGAAACGTTTGTGGGTTACAGTGAAACTTCGAAGGCATATAAAATCTATGTGCTTGGTCAAAGGGAAGTGGAAATAAGTCATGATGTCACTTTCGATGAAGATTCTTGTGAAAATCCCCAAAACTCGAAATCTCTACTGCAACAAACAGATGTTACTTCTCCTACTTGTTAATCCATACAAGTTATTTACTGTGTTCTGCGGTAAATATTGAAGTAAATACAACTGCAACACTCACTATTTAAAATAATATGCCGAAACAAGAAACTGAACAGGAAAAAGATACAACACAATGACAATTATTTTTGGACAAAATTCCTCGGAAAAACCCAATGCGGGAAAATTGGTGCAACAAATCTTAGGGTTTTATTATTATGCAGTAGTAAATTTGAGTACAATTTGTTGGAAGACTGACTGGCTATCCGATACAGAGAGAAACTGGACAAAACAAATAATGAGATGATCTCACCTTATCATTGGAATCTGGCCCTGATCTCATTGAAAGAAGGCTCTGTGTCCCTTCTGTGTCAGCCTCTGCGTCACCTCTGCTGGGGACTACTCTGCTCCTCTTCTGGATCCTCTGCTAGCCAGAAACTTCGATTTTTTGCTTCTCAGTCTCACACCTCGGCTCCCGGCTTCTGAAACTTGATTTTTTCAGCAGGAATTCGATCTCCCTCTAGGTTCTGCGCTGCCACTGCGTCAGCTCTGCATGGGCCAACACCAACCTCTCTCTGGACGTTGTTCTGTCCTCTCTACCTTGTACTTTCCGAACCAGGAAAACTTCCCTCTTCCGGATACTATCTCTACCCCTCACTGCAAAAGCTCACTTCGAATTTCTCACCGGCAGCTGCTTTGCTTTAGAAATTCGATCTTCTAAACTCTCACTGTGTGTCCTCCGAGGGCCCATCAAGCCTTCTCTTATAATCCTCTCGTTGACCAATCAACGACCCAGATTAGATTCTAATCAATGGCTAGGATCATATTGACTTGATCTTCGCCGCCTTCTAGAAGTTTCACCTACAATTTAGATTAATCCCTGTTGATTTTGGGTAGCAACGGATGTACTCTAGCTCTGAAATTTTGTGGACGGGCTAGAATACATAAGATTTCCAAGACCCAGAAATCGTTTGGAGAAATTCCACCCAGAATGTGAGTTATTAAAATAATTAATATTTTTAATGGGGTTCCTAAGTCTAAACTTAGGAAAATAAAAGTATTAATGGGTATTAATAAAAATATGGTTGAGAAGCTCCTAAGAGACGAGGATCAAGTCTGTTTTAATCTTAGCCGTTGATTAGGGACTTAATCTCAGTCGTTGATTCATCAACAGGAAAAGTATAAGAGGAGGCTTTGTTGATTTGGGGTAGCATCGAATGTGCTCTAGCCGCGAAAATTGGTGGAGAGGCTAAGGCACATGAGATCTCCAATACCCATAAAGGGTTTGGGCAAATTCTAAATAGTTTGGGAGATATTAAAATAATTAATATTTTTAATGGAGTCCCTAAGTCTAAATTAGGGAAAATAAAATATTAATGTGTATTAATATAAAACTGTGTTAGAATGGTCCAAAAGTCATGGATCAAACCAGATCTAATTTTAGTCGTTGATTAGGGACTTAATCTCGGCTGTTGATTTGTCAACAAGAAAAGTATAAGAGGAGGCTTGAGGGTCACTTGGAGAAGAGACTGAGGCAGACCAGTCAATTCAATTTCTGGAGTGGGGTTCGCTGAGAAATTGAACCAATGGTTTGGTGAGCAGTCAGGAAGCAGCAAGTACGGAGCAGAGAGGCGGGATTAGCCACTGGAGATGAGTTTTGAGGTAGGAGAGGCAAACACAAGGCTTTTTAGGCAGACGCAGAGGCAATAGAAGACTGCGCAGTCACTTGCTGGGCCTGCATGAGTGACGCAGAGAGGCCCAGGGCTGACGTAGTCAAGCAGGGGCTGACACAGAGGATTTGAGAGCCACACAGAGGTTCGCTGGGCTGATGCTGGGATTGGGAGAAGTGCTGGAGAATTATTTCTCTCTGTGGGTAAGCCAGTTTGGCACCATGTTGTACAGAAAAATTGCTGAATAATAAAATCCTCCCTTGCTGCACTGATTTTCCCACATTGGGTTTTTCTGGGGACTGTTGTCCAAAATATCTGTGTCAATGTGTTAATGCTTGTGCGTATGTTTGTTTCTATATTACAGTGTGATATTTGCAACAATATTTATTTTAATGATTATTGAAGAAATATCATAAATAACTTATTGTGGAATAAGAAGGAAAAATAAATCAGTTGCTACAGTGATAGAATTTTCACATGGTATCAGAGCGAGTAATCAGAGACAGAAAGGTAAAATGAGTTATGGATTGAGACCATGATGCCGAGGCATCCACGTCAGGGGACTCACAATTTTTTAAAATATTGCACAAGAGAAAGAGATTTTGATTTCTCTATGTTGGCTTCCAGGCTGGAAGAAGAAGTGTGTATGACTAGTGCTGCATCATCAGAAGTATGGTATATAGACAGTGGAGCTTCGTGGCATATGACGGGAATCTGGGATTGTTTCTCAGAATATCGAGAAGAGAAGATGAACTTTCAGATCACCATGGGGAACAAGGCAAAGTGTACTCCAGTAGGGAAGGGTACCATAGTTTTTCAAATAGAATCAGGAGAACGGTTTTGTGCTACAAATGTACTGCATGTACCAGGATTGGGGATGAACTTACTTTCCATGTCACGATGACAAGGTAAGGGCTATGACGTCTACTTCATCAAGGAGAAGGTATACGTCAAACGCCCGAGCTGGAAAAAGAAAGTGCCGATTTGAGATCAAAAGTAATCGGTTGTATAGGTTGCAACTAGAATCACTAATGGCACTAATAGGCAGTCATGGAGACAAGGACTTGAACGAACTATGGCACAGAAGAATGGGTCACTTGCACCATGGAGCTTTGAGAATTCTTAGGAGCACTGTAACAGGAGTTCTGGATTTGAGTATGGAACGAGATGATGTATGCAGGGGATGTGTTCTAGGAAAGTATGCCAAGGCAACATTTCCTAAGAGCAAACATAGGGCCAAGAGTGTACTAGGATTGATACACTCTGATATCTGTGGACCTTTGTCCGTTAAAGCTCTCAGTGGTGCTGAGAATTTCCTTACTTTCATTGATGATCACTCAAGGAAAACTTGGATTTATTTTCTGAAACCAGGGATGAGGTTTTCTGTCGATTCAAGGAGTTCAAGGCTCTAGTGGAGAATCTGACTGGGAAGAAAATAAAAGTTTTGCACTCAGATAGTGGTGGAGAATATGTCGATAAGGACTTCATTGATTTTTGCGCTATGGAGGGCATCGGAAGAGAGTGGACAACTCCATATAATCCGGAGCAGAATGGGGTAGCAGAAAGAAAGAACAGGACTATTGTAGAAGCAGCTAGGCCATGATGTATGATTAGGATATGCCAAAATTCCTGTGGGAAGAAGCATGCAACACAAAAGTCTATGTTCAAAACAGGACTCCTCATCGGGCAGTGGGCAAGATTACTCCAGAGAAAGTTTTCACAGGGAAGACACCTGAAGTCAGTCATTTCAGGGTATTTGGGAGTCTAGCATATTGCCGCATACCTGAAGAAAAGAGGAAGAAGCTGGATCAGACTGCGGGAAAGGGATATTTGGTAGGATATAGCGAAAATGCTAAGGCATACATAATCTATCTTCTAGGGAGCAAGAAGGTAGTAGTACGACGAGATGTAAAGTTCATGGAGGACAGGGCTTTCATAAGATCTCGCAAGATGCCTTCTGAGGCGCAGTCGAAAGAGGAGCCATTGGTTAAGCCTCTTCAATCAACATAAGTAAAGAATTCTTCCTAAGGACAGGAAGATTCTCAGGATGAGGAAGATCGAACAGAAGCACCTGCTGGCAGAGGAAGAAGTAGCAGGGAACTTTGTCAGATTCTGCGAGATGTAGAGGACTTCATCAATGCGCCAAGAAACAATAAGAGGGAGGGAAAACAACCAGATAGAAATCAGGCATTAGTAGCTTAGGATGGAGAGCCTGCCAGTTTCAAGGAGGCAGCTCAACATCAGGTTTGGCTAGATGCGATGGTAGAGGAATACAACTCCATAATGGTAAATGATGTCTGGGAGGTGGTGCCAAGACCTCAAGACAAATCAGTGGTAGGTTCAAGGATCTACAAGATCAAATACGCTGCAGACAGCAGTGTTGAGAAATACAAGGCCAAGTTTGTGGCTAAGGGGTATGCTCAAAAGGAATGGATTGACTATGAGGAGACCTTCGCCCTGGTAGCTAGGTATACATCTATTAGGACTGTGATATCTCTTGCAGCCCAAATGGGATGGGAGATCCATCAGATGGATGTCAAAACGACATTTTTGAACGGAGTAATAGAAGAGGAGGTATACATTGAACAACCAGAGGGCTTTGAAACTCATGAGAAGAATTCTCATGTATGCAGATTGAAGAAAGCCTTGTATGGGCTGAAACAGGCACTGAGAGCATGGTATGGTCGAATAGATGGCTACTTGCAAAAGATGGGGTTTTTCAAGAGTGACGCGGATCCGAATCTCTACTATCTAGTTGTAGAGAACGAGCCGCTAATCTTAGTATTGTATGTGGATGATTTCTGACAAGATCATCCAGTCTCATTGGGGACTGCAAGAAGAATCTAGCGACAGAATTTGATATGAAGGATTTGGGGTGAATGTACTACTTCCTAGGGTTGGAAGTTTGGCAGCAGAAGGGATAAATCTTCCTTGGGCAAGGGAGGTATGCTAGAGAAATCCTAAAAAGATTGGGGATGGAGGACTATAGACCTATGGCTACGCCAATGATCACCAACTGGAAGAAAATTTGATGCATCATAAGACAAGGATGTTGATCCCACCCTATACAGGCAGCTCATAGGGTCCCTGATGTATTTGGTCAATACCAGGCCAGACATTTGCTACTTTGTCAACACCCTCAGTTAGTTCATGGTGGAACCGAAGAGGGTGCACTGGGCAACAGATAAACATGTTCTCAGGTATTTACAGGGAACAATCGATTATGGACTCTTGTACACCAGGAGTAAAGATATCAGATTGAGTGGATTTACTGATGCAGATTGGGCAAGAAGTTCAGTGGATCGGAAAAGTACCTCTGGGTACTATTTCAACATTGGATCACGAATGACCTCTTGGTGTAGTAGGAAACAGAAGTCCGTGGCTCTGAGCTCATCTGAGGTAGAATATATGGCGGCGAGCATAGCTTTGTGTGAGGCCATATGGCTTAGAAAACTGCTTGTGAACCTATTCAGAAGGAATATGGAGGCGACCAGGATCATGTGTGATAATCAGAGTTGCATCAAGCTCTTTGAGAATCCAGTGTTTCATGATAGGTCGAAGCATATTGATATCCGGTGTCACTTTGTCAGGGACTGTGTCCAATGAGGAGCTGTACAATTGAGCTACACTCCTACAGGAGAACAGGTGGCGGACATCCTCACCAAAGCCCTTGGAAGGACAAAATTTGACTACTTCAGGGAAAAGATGGGGATGGTAAAGAACCCGTTTCAGTAGCAGAAATGGGAGTGATAACTGCAAGGATGCAGTGTTGGGAGAAAGGACCAGCAACAACATGGATGCAGAGGGAGTTGTCGTACAAATGCAACAGTGGTAGTGTTGAAGTTTCTAAGTCTAACAGTTAGAAACCCTCCATGTACTTTATGATTTATTCCTTCCTATTTGCTCTGATTACTTAACAAGTTATTTACCATGTAAATACTGAAAATAAACACAAGTACATGCTCAACAAATTATAGATCATCAACTGAAGGAAACAGAAACAAGCACACAAATAACATCGTTATTTTTGAACTAATGTCCCCGGAAAAAGCCAATGCGGGAAAACCGGTGCAACCATCTGAGGGTTTGATTTATTAAACAGTTTTAGAATACAATCTGGGTGCCAAATCCACCTCACCCAAGAGAGAAAAATCTCGGTAGTAGTACCTCTCCTTTGGAGGTAGATGCTTTGGCTAAGACCCCGGATAAACACTTCGGCAGCTCCTCAGCTCCAATCTGTCCCACAAAAAACCCCAGCGTCAACCTCTTCTGCCCTCTGCGTCAACATTCTTGGCAATTTTGGCTGTTCTCGGCAGTTTCGGCTTCTTCCCTCTGCGTCAGCTTTCCTGGCAGTCCGACAATTCTGACAGTTCCGGCAATTCCCAATAGTTCTAGCTGTTCCCGGCAGTTCCGGCTTTTGCCCTCTGTGTCATCTTTCCCGGCAATTCCGACTTTTCCGGGTAGTTCCGGCTTTTGCCATCTGCATCAGCTTTCTCGGTAGTTCCGGCTTTTGCCCTCTACATTAGCTTTCTCGGCTGCTGCGCTAATCCTCCCGGCACTATCTCTGTCTCTCTGCTTCTTAGTCACTGCCCCTCAGTTGCAACTCCAGATCACTCTCTCAACTTTCTCAACAAACCCAGCCCCAGAAAGTCGAAATCTTGATCTCTTGGTGTGTTCTGCAAGTGACCCTCAAGCCTCCTCTTATACTTTTCTCGTTGACAATTCAATGGTCGAGATTAAGTCCCTAATCAAAGATTAGATCTGGCTTGATCCATGACTTTTGGACCCTTCTAACACAGTTTTATATTAATTCACATTAACATTTTATTTTCCCAAGTTTAGACTTAGGGACTCCATTAAAAATATTAATTATTTTAATATCTCCCGAACTCTTTAGAATCTGCCCAAACCACTTCTGGGTATTGGTGATCTCATGTGTTTTAGCCTTTCCACTAATTTTTGTGGCTAGAGCACATCCGATGCTACCCAAAATCAACAATCACTCTTAGCAAGGACTGTGCTCTAGTAATACTCCTCACTGAGCATCACCCTGATCATCCGACATTGGTCCTTGTGCTGATGCTAGGCCTGCTGCCCAACATCCTTTGCACTGCTGCATCATGTATTGTTACCCATGGCCCTACCACTGCTACTGTTGCATCTGTATGACAGCTTCCTTTGCATTCGTGCTACTGCCCATGGCCCTGCTACTTCCACCGCTGCATCTGCACTGCAACCCCTCTCATCATGCTGTATCGTGCTGCCCATAGCACTGCCATTGCTAACTACTGCACGACAACTCAGTTACTGATAAGTAAGTAACTGATCTTCCAACTCTGACATCTCTGTCAGGCTAGAAACACTCTCGATGCTGAAGCTCCATCTTTGACCTCTACACTGCTGCATCAACTCTGTGCATCTCGCACTGTTGCCTCACACTGTCCTGGGACTCTTGCACTGTAGCTTCCTCTGTCGCTCCATCCCCATCCGTCTCTACCGACATTCGCCAATATTGCTACTCCTCTTCGGGGCTCCCGTAGCCAGGTATAATCCGAGAGGTTGGGTACCTCAAGGATCTTGCCCCTCATCCCCTGTAGTTTGTCTGGCTACAGCTCGATGTCTCCCCACTTTCGCTCAAGTGGCGTGTGAGCACTCATGGCACAGTCATCATCTGCCTCCACTTCCTTCTCCGCCCTTCCTGGCATTGCATTGGTCTCGAAAGCCTCTCCTTTGCTCTTCTTCATCGGACTCTGGCTCACATAGTGACCCAGTTCCCCACAGTTGAAGCATTTGACCTTGGAGAGTTTCTTCTTCTTCCGTTTCTCCTGCTTTCCCTTAGATGTTAGGGCAGCATCCTCCTCTTTCTTCTCCTTGATTCTGATCCCCTTGTCGGTGCTTCCTGCCTTGTTTCGCCTTCTGATCTCTTCTTGGCGAAGAGCCGCCCACATTTCCTCCCAATCTGGAAGGGTCGCCTTGCCCAGTATGCTTTGGACAAACACCTCCAACTCTTCTAAGATTGCATTCAGGGCTGTTCTCACCATCAATTCTTGATTCGGTGTGGGCCCTATGGAAGTTAGCTGATCCCGGATCTCCTTCAATCGATTGAGAAAGGTGTTGATCTGTTCTCCCTTCTTCATCTGGTATGATCATAGTTGATTTTTGAGTAGCATGTTCCTCTGCACGGAAGTATGTTGATACAACTTGGTCAGGGCCTCCAACATCTCCTGTGCTGTGTTCTTCTCGGCAATATGTGGTACTATATGATCCTTGACCCCGTCAAGGATGATACTCTTAGCCCTCGCCATTGCATCCTCGTACCTGTCGTTATCAGCCGGATCACCTAGGATAGCTATCGTCCTCAAGGCGAAGTGCTTGACACGATTCCTGTCTAGTGCGGATAAGATTCTGCCATTCCAGACTACGAAGTTTGAGGCTCCGTCCAGTCTGTCCTGGTCTCTTACTTCGTGTAGTGCCATTCTGCTGCTGTTCTACTTCCCTCCTGGAAGTTCTCGATGTGACTCCCTCTAAGCCTCGATTTCCCTCCTAGAAATCCTTCTGCCGATGTTGAGATGCCCCCTACTCTGATCGTCTGTGCAGTCGCACCACTGATCTGGATTTCTTAGCTAGAAACCATCGGTAGCAACTCCCTCCTCCTTGGCCTTGCCCGGTTAGGTACTGTTCTGACAACAGTACCCCACCAGCTCCACTCTGCAACTTATCTAAAGCCTCCTAAACCCTAGCAACCTGAAGGTGAGAGCTCCTAGGCTCTGCGCAATCCCAACACTGACAAACTAACTCCCTTAGCCAACTGTGTCAACCCTCCTGGCCTCTGCGTGGCTTTGCGTGAGCCTGTCTTTGCCTCCCTTAGCCTCTTCTTGGCCCAAACTCGATGACGCAGTCACTGCGTCACCCCTTCCTTGCTATTTTGCTGCTAGGAACAACTTCTCTCACTCGGGACAACTGTTTTCTACTGCTGCTGCTCTGCTCGGCTGATGTCTTCAGTTCTCTTGTGATCTGCAACCACGCTCTGATACCATGTTGAAGTTTCCAAGTCTAACAGTTAAAAACCCTCCATGTACTTTCTGATTTATTCCTTCCTACTTGTTTTGATTAATTAACAAGTTATTTACCATGTAAATACTGAAAATAAACACAAGTACATACTCAACACATTACAGATCATCAACTGAAGGAAACAAAAACAAGCACACAAATGACACCATTATTTTTGGATTAATGTCCTCGGAGAAACCCAATGCGGGAAAACCGGTGCACCTATTTGAGGGTTTGATTTATTAAGTAGTTTCAGAATACAATTTGGGTGCCAAATCTGGCTCACCCAACAGAGAAAATCTCGGCAGTAGCACCTCTCCTTCAAAGACAGATGCTCCGGCTGAAACCCCGGATGAACACTCTGACAGCTCCTCAGCGCCAATCTGTCCCATGAAAAACCCCAGCGTCAGCCTATTCTGCCCTTTGTGTTAGCTTTCTCGGCAGTTCCGGTAGTTCTCGACAGTTCTAGTAGTACCTGGCAGTTCTAGCTGTTCGACAATTCCGGTTGTTCCCGACAGTTTCGGCTGTTCCCGGCAGTTCCGGCTTCTGCCCTCTGTGTTAGCTTTCCTGGCAGTTCCGGCTTCTGCCCTCTGCGTCAACTTTCTCGATAGTTCCGACAGTTCCCGACAATTCCAGCTTCTACCCTTTGCATTAGATTTCCCAGCTGCTGTGCTGATCCTCCTGGTACCATTTCTGCTTTTCTGCTTCTCGATAGTTCCGACAGTTCCCGACAATTCCAGCTTCTGCCCTTTGCATTAGATTTCCCAGCTGCTGTGCTGATCCTCCTGGTACCATTTCTGCTTTTCTGCTTCTGTATTCACTGCCCCTCAGCTGCAATTCCAGATCACTCTCTCAACTCTCAGCAAACCCAGCCCCAGAAAGTCGAAATCTTGATCTCTTGGTGTGTTCTCCAAGTGACTCTCAAGCCTCCTCTTATACTTTTCTCGTTGACAATTCAACGACTGAGATTAAGTCCCTAATCAACAGCTAAGATTAGATCTGGCTTGATCCATGACTTTTGGACCCTTCTAACACAGTTTTATATTAATTCAATTAATATTTATTTCCTAAGTTTGCTTAGGGACTCATAAAAATATTAATTATGTTAATATCTCCCAAATTGTTTAGAATCTGCCCAAACCATTTCTGGGTATTGGAGATGCTCATGTGCTTTAGCCTTTCCACTAAGTTTTCGTGGCTAGAGACTGTGACCTCTAACTTACACCTCATCATCCACAATTACCTACTGTTTTTCATCACTTACCTCTCTCTTTTGCCTCATTTTCAATGTAAAACCACCCAGATCATTACATTAGATGTCATTAAGCATGATCAAGTGAGCTTTGCTAATGTGTGACTGTTTTGTTTAGATTTTGACATATTTACAGGCATTCCACAGCCATCTGCCGATTCCGCAGCCATTTGCTGATTCCGCAGCCATCTGGTGATTCCGCAGCCTTTTTTTTAATCTCAAGGTTCCACGTGTCATTTTTGCAAATGAGCCACATGGGCACTTAGGAATCAAGGTACTCGAGGTTCCTGTGCTATTTGTTCAGCCATCCACATCATCTGTACCTCCGGTCAACAAGGGTCAAGTTACGGTCAACAAAGGCAGCTTAACGGTGATGCGTAAGCTGTTGGGTCACGTCAGTTCAGACGGTGACTTGTCCGTGTTACGCAGGTTGTGGGAGACATAATCCAACTCTGGATTCAATGCCCACAACGACCAGAACCTCCAGCTCATCCACGCAGGCTTATGACGTGTTATTTAACCTTAATTACGCATGACAGTTTGTTATTTTTCAGTTTTAGCTGTACGCATTGGGATATCTTTCAGATGCCTATATAAACTTGCGTCTGCGTACGCTTAGATAACTTTTTAATTGCTGTGTTTTATGAACTTGTTATAATTTTAGTGCATTTCCAGACTCTGTTTTAATAGTGCTGTTCTAGCACTCTTGACTGTAATTTTCTGCACATGGAGTAATAGAAGCAGTGCTGTTCTGAAGTATTCAATACCTTAAGTCTTCTTTGGGTTATATGAATGGAGGGCCCCTGTTCATGTTAGCCTTGTATAGTATTTTATGTTCAGTATTTCCTTATTTCCATTCAGCATTTCCTTTTCTTGACATATGTACAGCGTAATTTACTTTCATGTTATCTCATTTCCAGCCTTTATTTTAAAGCTGATCAACATTGTTCTTTTGCAGGTTTTTAACCCGGTATTGCTTGTGTGTTGTGTATTTGCTTTATGTCTAGTGGTAGTTTCAGTTGACAGATTCAAAGTTGCTGCCTTTACTTTATTTTCATCGCTGATTTTTAGTTTTATTTCTCAAATCTGTCTGCTAACATATGAATGGTCTCTTTATTATAAATTGTCTATCTTTTAGAGATCAGAATACTAATAAGTTGCAGCCGACTTTGGGTACTTTTTAGACTAATCTTTAACTACTTTCTAATCGTGCTTTACACAGTACTATGTGTTAGAGGCAGAGAGTTAGAAAGAGCAAAACATTATAACTAGTCTTAAAAGTAGATTTTTCTCATTTTTTATCATTTCTTAGACTTATCTTTAGCTACTTCCTAATCGTGTCTTACACAGTACTATGTGTTAGAGGCAGAGAGTTAGGAAGAGATAAACATTATCATTGGTCTTTTAAGTGATTTTTTTACCTTTTCTTTGCAGCAACATGAATGGTGTCTAATGCCATTAGAAAGTGGTTCTTTGCTTTCAGTTCATTTTAATTCATTTATTTCCTTCAAGTTTTCCTTTTCAGCAAGTAGTTAGAAACCAATAATCACACACCTTCACTCATCTAGAATTCACCTTACACACACCATCACTCATCTGTTTATAAATACATCACTCCATCTTAGGAAGATAAATTAACCACAAACAACACCCCAAACGACAAAAAGCTTTAAGAGGTTGCTTAAGTACATATAGTACACCTTCACTTCATCAGCTTACGAGCCCCGGGTTGACAATTAATGACATCAATTTAGGAACACTAAATTGACTAAACAAGCACATCTGATGCTACCCCAAATCAACAGGCAGTAGCAGAGCCATGGGCAGCAGTACAGGATGCAGCAGTGCAGAGGATGTTGGGCAGGGAGGCTTAGCATCAGCACGAGGACCGATGCCGGATGATCAAGGTTATACTTAGTGAGGAGTATTAGTAGAGCAGAATCCTTGCTAGGAGGGAGTGTTGATTTGGGGTAGCATCGGATGTGCCCTAGCCATGAAAATTGGTGGAGAGGCTAAGGCACATGAGATCTCCAATACCCAGAAAGGGTTTGGGCAGATTCTAAATAGTTTGGGAGAGATATTAAAATAATTAATATTTTTAATGGAGTTCCTAAGTTTAAACTTAGGGAAAATAAAATATTAATGTGTATTAATATAAAACTGTGTTAGAATGGTCCAAAAGTCATGGATCAAGCCAGATCTAATCTTAGCCGTTGATTAGAAACTTAATCTCGACCGTTGATTTGTCAACGAGAAAAGTATAAGAGGAGGCTTGAGGGTCACTTGGAGAAGAGACTACGATTCAAGCATACTTCTCGAGAATGACTAAAATCAGGAATCAACTATCAACAGTTGGTGAAGTTATACCCGACTAAGAAATGGTGTTGATTGCGCTTGGAGGCCTTTCTCTTGTTTGGGAGACTTTTATCACCACCATTAGCAACATCAACACTATTCCCACATTTGATGAGCTCTTGGGAAAATGTATCCAAGAGGATGCCAGAATGATCTCCAGAGGGAGAATTTCACATCATGAAGAAGGAGAACCTACTGCTTTTACAGCCTATGACAAGAGAAAGACAGGTAATAAAAATAAATCTGCTTTCAACTCAAATAAAGAGAATCTAGATATGTCAAAAATTAGATGCTTTAACTGTCAAAAGCATGGTCACTTTGCTCGTGACTGTAAAGAAAGAAGAAGAACACCTAGATTAACAAGAAAATCTGATTATAGAAAAAACTCTTGTGAAAATCAAAGTAAAGGGCATCCTAAGAAAACAAAAAATCCAAGAAATAGAAATAATGTAGCATAAATTCAATTAGAATGTTTTCTTGTTTCTGCTCTTTCTAGTTCTTCTTCTGCAGATTCATTTGATAGTTGGTTAGTTGATAGTGGTGCTTCCAAACATTTTATTAGTTACAAAGAAGCACTCTCTAATCTAGTTGAGAGGGAGACTAATTTAATTGTTATCCTTGGAGATAATTCTACTCACCAAGTTAAAGGTTATGGTTCAATTTGAGTTAGATGATGGCAAATTTATTTTTCTGCAAGAAGTTGTGTATATACTTGGTTTGAAAAAGAATCTTGTATCCATAACTTCTCTAGAAGATAAATGAATGAAAGTTGCTTTTATTAATGGAAAGGTTCTAACCTGACCTTTGAACTCAAGTATGAGAGAAGCCTTCACTCTTGGATCAAGATGTGAAGGGCTTTACAAAGTCAATGGTAGACCCATTCATGCACTGGTCCATGATACCAATTTTCAGTGTGAGCTAGGGCACAAAATATTCGCTCACCTACACTACAAAGTCTTACCTCATGTAAGGAAGATCGTTTCCGGAATGCCTGAGATCATAATGGATCATGAAAGAGTTTGCCCAGGATGTGCAAGTGGAAAGCATATGAAGGGACCATTCCCTTCAAGCAGAACAAAAGCTAGTCAAGTACTTCAACGCATACATTCTGATTTATGTGGACCTATGCTTTTTAATTCCCGGAATCGACTTTGTCTTGTAGCTCACTCCCCACAAGAGTGCGTGGTCCCTTTCTGTGCCTTGTTTGCTCTAGAATGGCTCGGATCTCCTTGTAGAATCTCCTCCGGAACAACTCCACAATGTAGCAAAAGCTCCCCTAGGGTGGCACTCGATGTCCACCGAAGAAGGAGTTGAGATTTCCCTCAGAAATCTCGTGTGCTGAACAACATCTGTAGACTTGGCTCAACAACTCAAGTGTACAAGATGAGTTTGTTTGTTAAAGGTTCAAAAGCCCACAAATAAAATATTCTCCTCCTATTTATCATTGAGCTTCCCCTCTCCAAGTGGGCCCCATACATCAACTCCTCTTTCCCTCTTTCTCTCTCCACAAATACGCTTTTCTCCAAGGGGTGCGTATTTCTCTTCGGGTGACCCCCACTTCCCATCAAGAAATCGATTTGTCTTCCTTTCTCCTATGTTGGAGCCTCCTCAAGTCAAAAATGTCAAGTGGGGTCCTCCTAACCCACTCTTCCCAAGTCTATGATGGCAAAATTGGTAATTACTTAGCATAATTGCTAAGTAGGAACATCATAGTACCTAATATTTTCATGTTAGCGATATGATTTGGCTTCATTTGGACAAACACAGGTTAAAAAATCAGCAGCATCATAAGCTCAAGCTAATGTGATATGGGCCATATACCATCACGAAGCAGGTGTTCCAGTGCGTTCAAATTGGATCTTCCACCTCGACTAGGTATCCATGATGGGGTGAATGTCAATCAGCTCACACTGTACAAGCTTCCTCACTTGGAGAAACTAGTTTCAGTCATACATATGGAAGTAGCCATCGCTGATTTTCAACCTTTCTTGCTTGAATATATATTCCTTGATGTTTGAACCAAATCTACATGACAATGCCAAATTACCTCTTACTTGCTGGGCCACAAAGGCATTCTGTGAACCTAAACCAAGTGGCTGTTCTAGTCGGTGTTTGAGCAACCATTTCCCTATCTACAACAGAAACTGGGGATAGTTTCTTCTAAGCAAGGGGGAAAATGATGAGTCCAAATATGTATTATATTTCTATTTTCTCCTTCTGTATTTTATATTTGGTCTTTCATAGGTTACTTTGTAAAACCTATCTCTTGCCTAATTTATGTATTTTATATTTGTACATCTAGGAGATGTGGTCAAAGATGATCACTCCACCAATTTTTGGCTAACACAATATAGATTGCACAACATGTACAATTGCTGCATTCTCCTTTGTACCTGCATTTTTAATTTCTTGTGTATATGCGAGTTTTTGCATTGCTATAACTGTACTGATATCATTCACCACCGACTAAATGGAAAATGCTTTTACAATTTACATACCTTGTTTTGGCATGCATTATGTTACTATTGTTTCTATTGATTTAAGCACCATGGTGTACTGTACAGGGTAAACTTATCAGTGGTGGACATCAGATGTTCTCTTTAGTTGGTCTCTGAGTATTTATTCAATGGCAAGTGACACAAGGTTCAGCTTGATATTTTTTTAAGGATATTGTATAGCTAAACTTCACCAGATCTTTGGTTTACAGTCAGAAATGTCTCTGAAAAGTGAAAGTAGATGACTGGATGGAGAGACACAAAGAAAATGAATGTTACATCACTACAAAAATTGCGAACCATTTGCAAATTGACAAATACTTAGATACAAGTTCCACCCTCAAGATTCAACAGTAAGTTTTGCTACAATCTGGCAATCAGAGCCACTGTGATGCTATTTTATGCAGTCTTTTGTTATTGAAATATTAATGCAATAACCTCTGATGAGCTGAGCTATTTATCTGTATCAGTCTGCACTTTGCACAGTTATTTGTTTTAAACTGACTTACAGATTCAAGCATTTCTCCAGTGGTGCTGACAATGGAAAGGCCTTTACTTGTGCTACCTTTGGATGCCCAAAGAGATGAACTGTTGAATAAAGTATGTCAAGAAGGAGGCTTTGCATATGCTGCTTTAATCATGCTTGCAGCAACAGGGGATGTTCATTCTGCGGAGGCAGCCCATGATATGGCGTGGGAACAACTGCATTCAGCACCATGGCATTCAGTTGAGCCTGTTTGGCGAGATGCCTATTCTCTTTCATGTCTTCACATGGCATCTTTTCACCACCATGCTGGAAAGGAGGAGGATGCTTTGCGGGTCCTGGATATGGGGCTGATAATGGGTGGTCCACTTCTCCGTCCTGATCTGAATTCGGCAATATCCTTCATCCAAGGAGAGAGAAATTCAACAAACAATGATTCTGAAGGAGCAGATGTGTTTGTAGGTGCAGAGAGTGATGATTTAGGCATCCAAGAGGCAGTCAAGGTTGAGGAAACTGATTTAGAGAACATATCAGACCTAAGTCATTGCTCAAAACATAGCCATGTTTCACGTGGTCCTCTACCCCATAAACGTATTGGATTTCGGCTGAAAGAAGGGGCAACATCTTTAAAAAAACTTTCTTCAAATAGAGAGAAACACAAACTTACAGATTTGGACATGTCTAATCAACAGGGAAGACCATCTGAAATGCATACAGGTTCTTGCTTTTCAAAGGTGAGTTATGGTGCTTGTTAAGTGTTTAGTTTATTTAACATCAGGACCAACTTTACAAAACTATGGATGGACATAGGAATCAGAGATCTTAGTTTTATGATTATCACATTCAAATGACAGATGAAGTGAGGATGTAGATTTCTGTATTTAGGCAGTTGTATCATTCTTATGTAATTTAAGATCTTATGCCATTGGTAAGAAAGTTTTCATATTTGTGCTAGAAGGGATGCTTTTTCTATTATAATTTTTAAATATCATAACAATCTATTTTTGTATCTTTCTCTTATGTCTGTTTTGGTGATGTGACATTTCAGGGCAATAATTGTCATCTACTCATATACAAAGCTGCTAAATACTCTCTTTAGTTTTGAGTGTGGTTTATGAATTTACAATGAAATATGATTCATGATTCTTATGCAGGTGCTTTGGGGCCTACCACATCGGTCATTCTGCTTTAAATTTATCGAAAAGAGGCATCTGCTGTCCTTGGAGGATTTTCTCTGCAATTTCTTTTTACCAGGTTTTCCAGTGATAATTAGTGGTGCCATGTCACATTGGCCTGCAATGGAGAAATGGAAAGACATGGACTATTTGAAGCGCACTGTTGGCAACCGCACTGTTCCAGTTGAGGTGATTGGCTTACCATCTCTGTCCATGCAAGCTATAATATTTACTGCTAAGGATGCAAATATTCATTGTTTCTTTCATTTAAAGCTAAGTTGTAGAAAACGTTGGAGAAGGGTCCGTTTCCGGCCGGAAACGAAACAGAAAAGAGGAAACTCGTACCGTACGACCTGGAAACTTGTTTCCGGCCGTACTGGCCCGTTTCTTGAGGAGGAAACATGGCCAGTACGGCCGGAAATGCGTTTCTAGGCCATACGGTGGAGTTTTCTCTTTTAACTTGACTTTTTCTTGTAATTTTTAAAAATTTTTTCGCTTCTAATTTTTTATTGGCTGACTAAAATATCTTATGGATGTTTCTAGATGCCTCTCGAGTCTCAAGTTATAAAAAAGAGGATTTTTTGACATTCTCTTTTATTTTTCATTTTCATGACATTTAGGATGAAAATGAAAAATAAACGAGAATGTCATGAAATTGAAAAATAAAGGAGAATGTCACCATCCTTTTACTTAAATTTTTAACATTACCATGAAATGACTTAGGATGTTTGAGAGTGGTTTCGCCCTCATTGAATTTCATATGGAGAAAGTAGAATTTCAGGTCTCACTCAAAATCCAACAGACTTATCTGTTTTTTAGGATTTCAGGATTGGGGCGATTGCAATGTTTCCATTGGATTTTGTCATGTACTAGGGTATGGAACTTGTATTTAATCAAGAGCACTAAGGTTGTTCGACTATGTAGGAGGAGACTCCCCCCCATCAAGCACAAGACAAGAAATTAGAAATTTCTTGTGGCTGATTTTGGATATTGCTGTTTTCATTATGTGATCATTCATGAGTAAATGTGATGTAAATTTAGAGACTTATAGTTTATGCATTGACAATTGACAATTTAATCATAATGTAATAAATTAGAATGTATCATATATGCTTTATGATTGCACATATTTCTTAAATGTCCATATATATATATATATATATATATTGCGTTTCCTCGTTTCCAAAATATGGGGGGGTCACGTTTCGTACCTGTGCTCATTTTGGAAACTCGTACCCGTTCCCCCGTTTCGTCCAACTTAGATTTAAAGTCTATTAAGAACTGGAAAGTATGGTGCTTTGACATGTTGTGTGTTAATGCCTTCGGCCATGTTTCACTGGTGAAATTGTTTGTCTGAAAAAGATGCTTTCATTAAGCATTGCTATAATCAAATGTGTACAAAATTGGCATTTATACAAGGAAAAAATGGGATGGCCTTTAAAGGCACGAAAAATATTATTTCATGGACTTCCATTTAAGCAGCTACTGGGATTAAACCCACATTAGAAGGTGGATCATCATTGTCTTTAGGAGCAAGCCCCCAACCATCATTTGCAGGTTCAGGAGTTGGGATGAGATGGGGGAGGTCTTGTTGCATCCAAAATAGTGGTCTTGTCAAGGTCCTTATGAGGTGCTGTGATGTTCCTTTTTCTAGTGTTTCTTATGGCATGGTTAGGATGAACTTTCAGGGTTGGAGGTAGATAGATCGTAGGTGCAGGTTTACGTCATCAGCGGGCCCAGGGGCTTTTGGAAATGTTTTATGGGGTTAGGAGGAGTTCACTTGCCATCTTCCATCATTAGGATTGATTCTGTACAACTCACCTCTCGTTCCATTGCATTTTGATAATTCCCATAAAATGGGGTAATTGTAGTGCATAACTCAACTAATTACGCTTAAGGTGGCATTCCAAGAAGAATACTTGATGGAACACCTTAGTGTAATAGCTCGTTGGAATTGGAACGAGAAGATCTACAAGATGAGATGGTTAGTGGGGATTTTTAGTGCCATGAGGAGGCATGGTGGCCAATTTACCATTTTCCCACATTAAAATGATATTTTAATTGAGGGAAATGTGTTAAATGATTAAAACAAATAAAATAGGAGCTTCTAGATGGGTTCATCAGATCTATAAAAGGAGGACGCGGAGGCCATTAGATGACATCTTCGATTTGATCTTTCTTCTTGTGTGAGAGTTTGGGGAACTTGGTTCTCTACTCCATTGGTAGCCCCAAGATGGAAACCCTCAGGTGACTTAGTGGGATTGGACGAGTACCCATTTCCCCTTGGTGAATTCATCTAAAATTTATAGGAGAGCTTAGCAGTGCAGTTCATGTTAGTTTTTTTTTTTGGGGAGGGGGGGGGGTAGTGTAGCATATAATCTTGGAGGCCAACTTTTAGTTTCAGCTATTCTCAACTTATTTGCATGTAATCCTGTTTTGTATAATACAAAAGTTGAGATTGTTTTCCAATTTATTGTGTACTTGTTTGCCACATGCTGATTGCTTTATTTTACATGGCAATTTTATGTTAAATTTATGAGAATTTGGTTGTGAAGATTTTGTTTAAGATGCATTTCGGGAAAATACTCGTAATTTCCCATTCATGATATTACACTGGTATCAGAGTTGGTGTTCCTGCCAACTTGAGGGTTTTAATTGCAAATTGTTGAAGGTCTATTTTGGAAGGTTCCAACATCATCATTCTATTTCAGAAAAATTGTTGGACACTAACTATTCTACAAATCCTTGCTGAGTTTGTTGACAACTTAATAATCATTCAACAAATCCGAGAGCCAAATTATAAGGGGGGTCGATCAAATTATAACAAATTTTGGCTTATTTCAAATAATTTTTTATGAGCCAATGTGAATTAAAAGGACCAAATAATAGTTGGGGCCACAACAAATTTTTTATTTTATGAAGCTGTGAATATTGGCCCACTTAAAATTGTATGGCCGTGAGCATATATTGAAAATTTAGGGCTGAAGCCAAATTTATATTAAAATTTTTATGAGCCATGGGACATTATTTTAAAGAGGGGCCAATTATGTTTTAATTTTTGGCATCGAATATCAAGAGAATCGACTTTTATTTGGTGAAAGCCAAATCATTATTGAAAGGAGCCGTGGATATTATCTTTGAAGGCCATAAATATTATGAGGACCAACCTTTGGGCAAGGAATTACTATGTTGCAAGGCGACTTAATTTTGGGGCCTAACCAATTTGCAGGATCGAGGGCATCCTTGTAAAGGCCAAAGCCAAAATCGGTATAATTTCCAAGGGTCGTGAACATCATTTTGGGAGGTCAAATTATTATCCTTCAACAGACCAAATGCATGAGCCAAGGAGGAATTTTTGAAAAGGGCCGAGAAAGGTGGAGCACAAGGATTGAAGGGTCGTTGCTTGTAATCTGTCCCAGAATCAAAGATTTATTCGGCCACAATATTGTATTTAGCAGATCTGTCACTTCAATACTATAGTAGTTTTTTTCTCATGGTTTATTAAGGGATTGAGTCCATTGGAGTGGAGTCGAAGTTCCCCTTAGAAGACATTATTGGTGCTTAGAGTAGGGGTATTTCAAGTCAAATTCTTTGCCAGAGCTTGCTCTAGTGGCACTGTAATCTCATCATCTGCACGTTGAGGGCATTGTGGCCGATATTACCTGTTGGCTGGGCTGTGTGTCATTACAGTGGAGCTGTAATGTTCCAAACTTGGATAAACAGTGATATCTAAAGCAAAATCGATTTACAACACATAAATTTTAAACATTCAACAAATACTCATAAAAACTCTAGAAGTAAGAACCAACTGAGCCATTTTATTAATCCAATGGAGAAAGTACAATAGTATGGAGAAAATGCACCTAGGCTTGCCTTAATGGCAAGCGTGACAAAACCTAGGGGATAAGATAATGATCTTAAATGCTAATAATGATTGCTCCTCTAATGCTTTGCGCTACCCATAAAACGACACTGTCGGCTGGAAAGGCGCTGCTAGAAACTCCACCTCTGGTGCTCAGAAAATGCTGCAAAATTAACCCCAAGCTCTTTGGCCAAAACCCACAAAAACCCATAAAGGGTTTAGTCTGAATCCAACCTCCCAAAATCGACCTCCAGGAGGCCCTATGCTCTCCAACACTGCTCAAGAACACGACCTACAAAGATGTCAACAAAATCCTCCTCCAAGGCTCCGAAAAAGTAGCAATCTCCTCCACAAGTGCTTCCCTTAACTCTCCCAACAAAGATCAACTTCAATTGCCGAGACTCCACCTCCCACATGTGCACAATATGCTGCTTTTGCGTTGGCCCCGGGAGTGTGAAAGTTAGACTGAATAGCTCTCCTCCAGCTCCAAAACTCACCAAAATGGCATCCAAACACCTATGCTTCCTGTCCAGAATTTCTCCCAGTTAAAGCTCCTCTAGAAGATGTCACAATCACAACTCGACCTCCCTTCTTTGCGTCCTCCAGAATTACTCACCACCTGAAGATGATGAATGCAACTATTGGAAATCACAATGAAATCCTCCTCCAAAAGAATGTAGATGAACCTCTCTAGGGTGGCACTCGAAGTCCCCTGAAGAGAGGTTGAGATCTTCGCTTGGAGAACTCTTGCTAAACAACAAGTGACTTGGTGAAACAACTCGAGCAACCAAAGAGAAATTCGATATGCCAAAGATGATGAAATGAGGAGAGTTGCCTTCCTTTTATAGATTTTGTGGAGCACTTTTCCCTCCATTTTTCCTCCATCGCGGGCCCCTCACTTAACCATCGACTTCCCCTCATGCAAATCGAACTAGGAAGTGCGTATTCTCCTAGTGTGTGTGGCCCCCATGTATAACTTAATCACACCAAAAATAACTTCTACTAAAGTCTAAGCCTCCTAATAAAATCGAATGGGCCTCATCACCTCCAAATTTGGCCACAAAATGTAGTGATTAATTATGTTCCAAATTAATTTAGGAAAGGACATTACAATCCTCCCCTCCCAAATGTTGTTTTTCCCCAAGCAACTTCAATGTTGGATGCTCAAGTATGTGCTCACCCTCCCAAGTAGCATCCTCATCCGGTAAGTATTCTCTGATTATCCTGCTTCTCAGCTTCCTTTCCCTGGTCTCCAAGATGGCCTCCGGTTCTAAAACTAGGTGCCCCTCATCATCAAGTGGAGGCAAATCCATAGCTGCTGTAACTTGTTCCCTCAACACCCTCTTGAGGCATGACGCATGGAAAATATTGTGGATCTTGCTCCCTGGTGGTAGCTCCAACTCGTAAGCCACCTCTCCAACCTTCTTGATCACCCTGTAAGGTCCAAAAAATCTCGGTTGCAGCTTTTTGGCCCCCTTCTGCTTCAGAGTGGATTGCTGATATCGCTGCAATCGAAGGTACGCCAAGTCCTCTTCCTCGAAATGCCTCTCCACTCGATGCCTGTCAGTATACATTTTCTGCTGATTCTAAATTGTCTGCAAGTTATCCTTAAGAGCCTTGAGGATATCTTGGCTCTCTAGGATCCAATCTTTGGCATTTGGGGCCAGACTGTCTCCAAAAACAATGTCAGCAAAAGGCAAAGCATCATAACCATATAAAGCACGGAAAGGAGTCATACCAATGGACATATGATGTGTCATGTTGTAACAATACTCTCCCAAATGCAACAATCGAATCCACGCTCTCTGTTGCCTTGTCACATAGTTCTTGAGATCGCCCTCTAGCCACTGGTTCACCCTCTCTGTCTGGTCGTCGGTTTGTGGATGATAATTGGTGATCGGGGTGAGCTCGGTGCCAACTAGCCTGAAAATCTCTTGCCAAATCCCCCCATGAATCGGCTATCTCAGTCATTGACTATAGTCTTAGGGAGTCCGTGCAAGCGAAATATTGTTTATTTGGGGTAGCATCGGATGTGCTCTAAGCCTCAAATTTTGCAGGGAGGCTTGCGCACAAGTATTCCAAAGAACCCAGAAAGCATTTTGGGAAATTCCGTGCAGAAGTTATTTTATTAAAATAATTAATATTTTTAATGGGGTTCCTAAGTCTAAACATAGGAAAATTAAAATATTAATTGGTATTAATCAAATTAGGGGTGAAACTTCTACAAAAAATCCATGGATCACGTCAAATCGATCTGAGCCTTTGATTATGTTTTAATTGAGGCCATTGGTTGTCCAACAGGAAGATATAAGAAGGGACTTGAGGGTCATTTCGAAAACACACAGAGAGATAGAGAGAAATTGATTTTTTGAAGTGAGAAGTTCTCAGGAGGAAAAATCGATTGAAGGAATATCTTGCAGTTGAGTGGCAGGGATAGCAGCTTTCGGAGAGAGTGATTCTCAGTCGGAGATACATCAGTAGAGAGAAGCAGTAAGTGATCCAGAGGCCTTGATGCAGGGCCAGAAGGGCCACGCAGAAGTGACGCAGAGGCAGAGAGAGAAAGTCGAAAATCAGAGCAGAGGGTCAGTTTTAGTAGCCAGAAGTCGGGGTGTGAGACCGATAGGTTGAGAGAAGTGACTCTGGGCTTCTGATCGAATTCCCAGCTGGGTGACGCAGTGCCAGAAAGGGTTGACGTTGGGACAACGTAGAGGCATCGCAGAGCTAGCGCAGTGCCTGCCAAGGGCATTTCATCCAGTAGCCGGAACAAACCGAGACTTTTCTCAGTGATTGTGTGAGGTAAACTCACAAAACTTCTACCAGTATTTCTCTCTGTATTCGAATAACCTTGTGAGGTATTCAGTGATGTATTCAGATTTTGCTACTGCATAATAATAAAACACTCGGAGCTGCTGCACCAATTTTCCCGCATTGGATTTTTTCGAGGACTATTTGTCCAAAAATAATTGTGTCCTATGTGTTGCATTGTTCCTTCTTGCTTAGTGTTTAGTTTCCGCAAATATATTAATTAAGTAAAGGTTGCAGATGTATTTACTTCGAAATTTACCGTAGAAGATAGTAAATAACTTGTATGATTTAATCAAGTAGGAGAAGTAACATCAGTTTGTTGCAGTAGGGGTTCCAGTGTAGGAATTTTCACATGGTATCAGAGCTAGTGCAGGTGAGACAAGAAGAGCAGAACTAGAAACCCCAGCGCTGAGCAGAAGGGGAAATCGAAAAGCTGCAGGAGGCAACAAGTTGAAACCTTAGAGGGTTTGCGCAGTTCCTGCCAAAGGATCGAAAATCCAAGGGAGTCTTTCTCCGAGTGAGTTGATGGAGAGAGAGCTTCCAGTTTGATTTTTGCAGTGGCAAAGGGAGCAACGCTGAGCCTCAGCGCGAGGAGCAGCTGGTGGATGTAGATTTTTTAGTAGGCAGCTTAGCTGGTCTGAAAAGACGTCAGAAGAAAGAAGCAGCAAAGCATAGTGAGGGAATACTTCCTCAATGATTTCTTGTCAAGGAAATCAACATTCTCGATTGCTGAGTAACAGAGGAGCATCAACTTACCAGCTCCATCAAGGAGTGCGTAAGTCAGCCCTGGAGCTACGCAGTAGGGAGAAAGAGGGAGCTATTTGACAATTTTCAGAGGAGATGGCAACCAGTGGCTTGGGGGATCAGGACAGGTTGGACTGGGCTTCTAACTATGCCATCTGGAAGGCTAGGATGACCTTCCTGCTTAATGAGCATGCCCTCAAGATGTATGTTGATAATGTGGTGGCTGAACCTGCAGATGTAGATCTGCTGAAAAAGTACGAGGCTGAGATGTCTAAGGCAAAGAGGATTACCCTGGACGGAGTCAAGGATCACGTGGTGTGCCACATTGCAAGCAAAGGGACAGCTAAGGAAATGTGGGATGCCTTGGCCACATTATACTAGGGAACTTCTGAGTAGCGGAAGATGTACTTAGAGTAGAAGCTAAGATCTGCTCAGATGCAGAAGGGGGAATGAGTGGATCCGTTCCTTACGAAACTGAAGGAGACCCATGATGAGCTGTTAGTTGTGGGACACACTCCTCAAGACTCGGAGTTAGTGAGATTGGCTCTAAACTCCGTCTCAGATGATTGATAGATCTTTGTCCAGAGTATCCTGGGCAGTGCAGCGTTGCCAAATTGGGACGAGATGTAGGTAGCTCTGAAACAAGAAGAGCTGAGGAGAGACCTGATCAAGGTAAAACTTGACGAGAGCAGCAACAGTAGTGGGTCGAAGCCCAAAGTGGAGGAAGAGGATAACACAACCCTTGCATCGAAGGGACAACAGGGGCAACAAAGATGAAAGAAGGACATCTCCAAGGTGAAGTGCTTTAGATGTGGTGAGGTGGGTCACTATGCATCCCAATGCCCATTGAAGAAAAAGGACAAGGATGAGAAGCATGATTCGGAAGTTGCGGTCATGAAGATTGACGAGGAGTTCGCCATGATAGCCGAGATACCTCCAGGAAGGAGGTGGGTTGATATAGAGCTTTAGTTGGGAGAACTGTAGATGGGCAGGATCCTTGAGGGGCCCACCTCTTGGATCAACACCTTCGTACGGGAGCCCATGATTGGTAGTAGCGGGATGGTGGAGTTTCAGTTGGTACCCTGGAGTGTTGATTCGACAGATGCAGTGGCTATGAGAGCCAGCGACTGAGCAACGTAGAGCAGAGACGCAGTAGTGCAAGGAGGCATAGTGCAGATCTTCAACAGCGCAATGGCTTCAGAGGAAGCAAGGGACAAGCAACAATCAGGATGTCAACATCGAGGAGTACCCATTGGATACTTGTCCAGTTTTGGGTGTTTTCAGTTGCTTCTCTCAGCATTTGAGTTGCAGTACGGATGCAGTATCAGCATAGCAGATGCAACATTTGAGAGGGAGCTGTAGTACAAATGTAGCATTGGCAGTGGCAGTGTCAAAGGCAACAGTACAGTGGCAGCAACAACGCAATGGTTGATGGACAACATGTCAGACATCAACAACATAGAGACGATGCTCCAGAGTCAGAGTAATATGCAAAGAGGTAGTGTATTGCTAGAGCGCATTCCTCACTAAGAGGGAGTGTTGATTTGGGGTAGCATCGTATGTGCTCTAAGCCTCAAATTTTGCAGGGAGGCTTGGGCACAGGTATTCCAAAGAACCCATAAAGCATTTTGGTAAATTCTTAATATTTTTAATGGGGTTCCTAAGTCTAAACTTAGGAAAATTAAAATATTAATGGGTATTAATCTAATCAGGGGAGAAACCTCTAGAAAAAAGCCAAGGATCAAGTCAAAACGATTTGAGCCTTTGATTATGTTTTAATCTAGGCCGTTGGTTGTCCAACAAGAAGATATAAGAAGGGACTTGACAGTCATTTGGAAAACACATAGAGATAAAGAGAAATCGATTTTCTGAAGTGAGAAGTTCTCAGTATGAAAAATCGATTGAAGGAATCTCTTGTAGTTGAGGGGCAGGGATAGCAACTTTCAGAGAGAGTGATTCTCAGCTGGAGATACATCAGCAGAGAGAGGCAGTATGTGATCCAGAGGCCTTCATGCAAGGCCATAAGGGCCACGCAGAAGTGACGCAGAGGTAGAGAGAGAAAGTCAAAAATCCGAGTAGAGGGTTAGTTTCAGCAGCCAAAAGCTGGGGTGTGAGACCGACAGGCTGAGAGAAGTGACTCTGGGCTTCTGATCAAATTCCCAGCTGAGTGACGCAGTCCCTGAAAGGGTTGACGCTGAGAGATCGTAGAGGCAGTGCAAAGCTAGCGCAATACCTGCCAGGGGCATCTCATCTAGTAGCCGGAACAGCCGGGACTTTTCTCAGTGATTGTGTGAGGTAAACTCACAAAGCTTCTGCTAGTATTTCTCTCTGTAACTGAATAACCCTATGAGGTATTCAATGATGTATTTAGATTTTGCTATTGCATAATAATAAAACTCACAAAGCTGCTGCACTGGTTTTCCCACATTGGGTTTTTCCGAGGACTATTTGTCCAAAAATAACTATGTCCTATCTGTTGCATTGTTCCTTCTTGCTCAATATTTTGTTTTCGCAAATATATTAATTAAGTGAAGGCTGCAAATGTATTTACTTCGAAATTTACCGTAGAAGACAATAAATAACTTGTATGATTTAATCAGGTAGGAGAAGTAACATCAGTTTGCTGCAGTAGGGATTCCAGTGTAGGAATTTTCACAAAGACCTCCCTAAAGAACATCTCTGTCACCTGTGGAGCTGAATATCGTGTCAGAATGGAAAAAAAATGTGCAAACTTGGTCAACTGGTCGACCACCACAAAAATACAATCCTTCCCTTGTACCGAGGGAAGTCCGATGATGAAGTCCATAGAAATACTCTCCCATTTCCCGTTAGGGATGGGAAAAGGCTACAATAGTCTTGGTAGATGAGTCAACTCCCCTTTGTTCTTGTGACAGGCCTTACACTCCTGCACATGCTTCAACACATCCCCCTTGAGGCCCTTCCAGGTGAAGTGTTCTCTCACTTGCCATATAGGTCTTCCCAAACCCTTGGTGTCTAGACAAAGGAGAATCATGAGCTGCACGAAGGATGTGCTCCCTCAACTGGGACCCCAAAACCGAAAATATGCACCCTTTGTAGTATATAACCTCATCCATCAACATGTAGCGCTCATCTGCATAGCTGCCCTCCAAGATCTTGCATGCTTGACGATCCTTAGAGTACTCTACTTATAGCTGTGCCTTCCAATCATGGCAAATGCTCATGAGGGAAAGTCTTACGGGTCTCTTGAATATTGCATCTGCCTCCACATTGTGCTTTCCTCGCACATACTCAATATTGAAATCATAGGCTTGCACCTTGCTGCTCCATCTCTGTTGTCTATCAGTTGCCCCATGAAGTGGCGAAGACTGTTGTGATCCGTCTTCACCCGAAACCAGTTTCCCACCAAGTATTGTCTAAACTTGGCTAATGCATGCATTATGGCCAACATCTCCTTGTCGTATATGGAATACGACTTCTCATGAGGTAGGAGCTTCTGAATCTCAAAAGCGATGGGGTGCCCTCCTTGGGACAAGACTGCCCCAATCCCCTCACCTGATGCATCACACTCCAATGTGAAAGGCTGTGTGAAATTTAGAAGTGCTAATACTGGGCAACAACTGATCACTTCCTTGAGGTGGTCAAACGCTGCCTGAACCCCATCTGTCCATGCAAAAGCCCCCTTCTTAGTCAAATCAGTAAGGGGTGTTGTCAATTGTGAGAAGCCCTTACGAACTTCCGATAATAAGTACAAATGCCCAAGAATCCTCTCTGCGCTGTCACATCTCTAGGCTCTGGCCAATCTCGAATGGCCCTGATCTTCTCCTTGTGCACCTTGGCCCCCTCTGCGCCAATGATGTGCCCCAAGTAGAGCATCTTTGTCAGCCCAAACTCGCACTTGGACATCTTGGCGTAGAATTGTTGCTCCTCCAAGATACGCAACACGGTCTCTACATGCTGCAAGTGCTCCTCCCACGTCCTGTTGTAGATCAAGATGTCATCAAAGAACATAGTACAAATTTCCTCAGCTGACCTCTGAACACATGGTTCATGCATGACTGAAAGGTAGCAGGTGTGTTGGTCAACCTAAAAGGCATGACCAAGAACTTGAAATGCCCATAATGACACCTGAAGGTTGTTTTCAGAATATCTTGCTCCCTCACCCAAATTTGATGATACCCCGACCACAAATCTATCTTAGAGAAGTACTTGGCTCCTCTAAGTTTGTCTATCAACTCATCAATATGCAGAATGGGATACCAACTCTTCAGTGTCTTCTTGTTGAGGGCCCTCTAGTCAATGCACATGCAGAGAGTCCCATCCTTCTTCTTCACCAGCACAACTGAAGAAACAAATGGAATAGAACTCGGTCTGATGTGGCCCAATGCCAGTTGTTCCCTGATGGCCCTCTCAATCTCATCCTTGTAGGCTTTGGGATGCCTATAGGGTGTAGTAATGACTACTTGCACACCAGGCTCCAGCTCTATAGTGTGCTCGAACTCCCTGTCTCCAAAAACTACCAAATATCTATTCAATATTTACTGTATGTCTAGATGTGGTGGCTTCGCCTTCCCCCTAGCCTTTGAAATCCTCTGCTCTACTGCCCATGCTATGTCTCCATGCCTCAAATCGGTCTCCATCTTGTGGGCCGAACTGTCTGTGGAGGATACGAATGCATGCCTCGAAGAACCACCTGCTTACCATCCGACCCAGTAAACTTCATCACTAGATGCTTCCAATCGGCGGTAACTCGGCCAAGGGAATACAACCATTGGACACCCATCACCACATTGGTGTCTGGTACATCCACAATAAAGAAGTGGTCTGTCATCAAGTAGTTCCCCATGTTTACTGTCAGAGCGGGAACATATTGAGTGCACTGCATAGTCCTATCTCCTGGTACTAGAACTGAAAACCCCTCAAACTTTGCAGTGGTGATGCCCCTCCTTTGGACCATCGGAGCGTCAATAAAATTGTGGATGGCCGCATTGTCTACTAAAACTGAGACACGCTGCCCCTGCACTGTACCTCTAATCCTCATGGTTAAAAATTTGGGAATCTTTCACAAAGAAGCTAGGACTCCCCTAGTTGGTGCAAAAGATGCTCCCCCATGTGGTGGTGGGGGTGGTGGTCCCCTCTTTGCTGGATCCTCGTTGTCTCACCCACCAAGCTCCAACTCCACCTCATCCTCCTGATTGCTATTCGAGAAGACCTCGATGTAATGAGCCTTGCCTGCTGTGCACCAATGCCTTGGTGCCCAAAGCTCCTGACATGCAAAACACAACTTCCTGCTCTTGAGGTCTCTCTTGGTCTCATCATCCAACTATCCCCGCCCTTGGGTTGCTCTCTGCGCTGTGGGCGCTCTAGTGTCACTTCCCTTCTGAGGGTAGGGAGTGCGTGGAGGAAAGGGTGCTTGGGTTTTGGGGATGGCCCCCTGCAAATCTCTCGTACAAGTCACTATCTCCAGAAGCTTTGATGGTCCGCGTGACTTCGCCAGTCCCCACAGTGGCTCTGTCAACCCCTCCACAAATGTGTATACTCTCCTAGCATCTGACAAATCTGGCACCATGACTGAGACTTCCAGGAACTTTGAAATATAATGCTCGAGATGTCCTGTCTGTCTAAGCTGGGTCAACTGCCTGAAGTGAGCCTCGGGATCCTTCCGATCAAAACACTCGACTACTTTCCGTGTGAAGTCCTCATAAAAGGTCACATTGGCATGCCCTAGAGTGGACAAGCCATGAAACCACCAGTTGTGCGCCTCCCCCTCCAAATGCAATGTGTCCATTTAAATGGCCTCTACCTCTGTCATCCTGTTGAGCTGGATATGTGTCCAACTTCTCCACCCAAGCATGCGTTGTGCACTTGGTAGTGCCATTGTAGGTGGGAAAGTACATCTTCCCAATGGTGTGCTAGAGCTCATAATTCTGCGTACCATGGGCTCCATAGCCCTTCCCCTTCTCATTCTGTTTGAGCTAGCAAAAGTCTCTGAAAGATAGTCCCTCCCTAAAGTTTGCTCCCATGGACTGCCACTCCCTGAAATGCTCTCCCACAGGTGATTGATCCTCAACTCCACCCGATTCACCTTGTGCCAAAGGTAAGAAAGACGGTAGAGTGGCTTGAGTTGGTCCACCCGATGATGGAGGTTGCGCAGTGGGTGAAAGATGATCAAACTGTTGAGAGGCCCCCAGAGTCTCTCCAAATAGAAACTCCCGGTGAGTGCTCCACTCCCGGTTCTGCATTTTGATCTCATCCTACATCTCTTTCTGCCTCTTTGCCAAATCGCTTAGTGCCTTCAAGAGACTGTCAAAGGCAATCTCTTCCCTGCTCTTGGGCTCCCTCATGTCTTCTCCTACAACTGCTTTCCTACGGTCCTTTGTGTCTGGAGTGATCTCCAACTCCCTCTCCCTGCTCCGATACCTTTGCCTCTTGTAAGTAACGTTCTGTCGGTCCTTCTCACTCATAGGAAAATCCCCACGGCTGAGCTTAGGATTTGAGCTCTGATACCACTGTAATGTTCCAAACTTGGATAGACAGTGATATCTAAAGCAAAATTGATTTACAACACATAAATTTTAAACATTCAGCAAATACTCATAAAAACTCAGGAAGTAAGAACCAACTAAGCCATTTTATTAATCCAATGGAGCAAGTACAATAGTATGGAGAAAATGCACCTAGGCTTGCCTCAAGGGCAAGCATGACAGAACCTAGGTGATAAGACAATGATCTCAAATGCTGATAATGACTGTTCCTCTAATGCTCTGCTCTGCCCAGAAAACTACACTGTCGGCTGGAAATGAACTACTAGAAACTTCACCTTTGGTGCTAAGAAAATGTTGCAAAATTAACACCAAGATCCTTGACCAAAACCCACAAAAACCCAAAAAGGATTTGGTCTGAATCCAACCTCCCAAAATTGACCTCCAAGAGGCCCTACGCCCTCCAAAACTGCTCAAGAACACGGCCTGCAAAGATGTCAACAAATTTCTCCTCCAAGGCTGCAGAAATGTAGCAATCTCCTCCACAAGTGCTACCCTTAACTCTCCCGGCAAAGATCAGCCTCAATAGCTGAGACTCCACCTCCCACGTGTGCACAATATGTTGCGTCTGCGCTGGCCCAGGGAGTGCGAAAGTCACACTGAATAGGAGCTCTTCCCTCCAGCTCCAAAACTCACCAAAATGGCAGCCAAACACCTATGCCTCCTAAACTCACAAAATGGGTAAAACCCACGCTCCCAAAATCAGAAATTCGACTAGTTGTTACAAGAAGGAAAAAACAATGAAGTCTTCTATAAAACCCAAGAAAAGTCTTAACAATTTGACTTCAAACCATAGACCTTTCCAAGCTGAAAATTTCTGCAGTTTGAGGCCCACAAAGGCTCAACAAAATGCAGATTTTTGTAGAAGGAGAAAAGAAGTTAAATCTCCTCTATGGCCACGACTAAGAGAGAGAAAGAGACGACTGTTGATTATTGGTAGCATCGGATGTGCTCTAAGTCTCAAGTTTTGCAGGGAGGCCTGGGCACATGTATTCCAAAGAACCGAGAAAGCATGTTGGGAAATTCCACCCGGAGACAGTTTTATTAAAATAATTAATTATTTTTAACGGGTCCCTAAGTCTAAACTTAGGAAATTAAAATAATTAATGGGTATTAATCTAACTGTGGGTGTAACTTCTAGAAGAAGACAATGATCAAGCAGAAATGATCTTAGCCATTGATTAACTTCTAATCTGGGCCATTGAATGTCAACGAGAAGATTATTTAAGGAGGTTTGAGGGTCATTTGGAAAATACATAGAGTTGATCAATCAGATCGAATCGCTGAAGCTAGAGGCAACGCAGTGATTTGTAATGATCACGCAGAGGGGTAGAGAGAGTTTTGGCTGTAGGATCTTCTCCGGAGCCAAGAATACTCAGCAGAGAGGTAGAGAGACACACAGAGGAGGCAAAGCAGAGGCCAGAGAGGGTGATGCAGAGCAAGGAAGGGCTCACGCAGGCCCCACACAAAGCAGCGCAGAGCCTTCACGTAGAAGTCCAAATTTGTTGAGGAGGCTGACATTTTTGAGCCGGGAGTGTTGGAATCAGCTCTAAAAGGCAAATCGATTCCTAGCGGAGGTGACGCAGTGCCTTAGAAGCTGACGCAACCCCACACAGGGGCAGCTCAGAATTAGCTGGGGAACTCATTTGTTCAATTGTCAGATTAGCCAGGACTTGTAGTGTAGAGTGAGGTAATCTCACTAATTTCTTCTCCTGAGTGATATTCTCTATACTAGATTGCCAGCAAGGCATCAAGAGATTGTATTTAGAAATAACTTCATCTTAATAATAAAAACCTTCAGATCTGCTGCACCGATTTTCTCACATTGGGTTTTTCTGGGGACGTTTGTCCAAAAACAACTGTGTCATTTGTGTTGTATCTTTTTCTATTGTTCAGTTTCTTATTTTGACATATCATTTAATTGGTGTAGGCTACAGTGTATGTATTTCGATGTTTACTGTAGGAAATTGCAAATAACTTGTTCATGTAAATCTAACAAGTAGGAGAAATGTCATTAGTTGGTGCAGTAGGGATTCCTGTTTTCAGAATTTTCACATGGTATCAGAGCAACAGGTGAGACAAGAAGAGCAGTGCCAGAAGACCCAACATTGAAGGAAGAAGGGAATTCGAAATTCCTGCAGAGGCAGCAATTTGAATCCCTAGAGGGTTTCGCAGTCAGGCCAGGAGGGCAAGATTTTCGCGGTGAATCTCTCTCTGAGTGAGTCGACAAAGAGGAAAGAATGCTAGATTGAGATTTGTCAGCGATACAGGGAGCAACGCAACAGAAGCTTCAACAAAGAGGTTTTTCTAGTGGGACGTAGGTTTTTGCAGGCAGTTGCTGGGCAAAAAGATGTCAGAGGGAAGAGAGAGACACGGTTGAGGGAATTCTTCCTTAGAGGACTTCCAATCAAGAAGTCCGAAGTCTCATCGGTTGAGCAACAACAAGGGGCAACAAATCTACTAACTCCTGCTGGGAGTGTGTAGGCTAGCCCAACAACAACAGAGAGGGGAGGGAGCAATTTGACTTTTTAGCAGAGATGGCCACGGATGGGCATGATCCACGGAAGAGTAGCAACTTAGATCCAGTTGTTGCAGATTTCTCACATGGATCAGTATCCTTGCTACAGGAGCCCAACAGAATCAGTAGCAGGAAGATCACAGTGTCACCAGACGCAACTAGTCATTCAAATGATAGTTGCATAACAGTTTCCAGAAGACAATTGCAGATCTAGTTGCAGTGACATAGACAATGTGAATTGCTCAGTTGCAGTATGCAGGTGCAGTTCTAGCCAGGAGATTCCCAGCGCAGAGATTCACAGTCCAGTTTCTAGTGCAAGAGGACTGTGTAAGTTGCCAGGAGGGAGTAGAGAGATTTCCCATAGGGAGATCGAGACTCGGAGGGAGTCTGGTTTCAAAGGGAGCAACCCTATGGAGGCTAGTACTTTTGGATCTGGGGAGATCAGACTCATTATTGTAGTTGTTGCAACAACAGTGCAGAAGCATCAAGAAAGCAGTAGCAACCGCAGTATGAGTATATCATATTTCATGATGTGGGCAACCATACATGTTGGCATTATGATACAAGTGTTGTCTTTGATGGCAACTCTCATAGATGACAGATCATAGTGCAACAAGTCAGTAGCAAAGAATTGATGATCAGACTACAAAGAATGAAGAAAGAAAAGTATATACGCAGGTTCACTATATACCAAGTCGTGTACATACGCAGGTTCACTGTATACCAAGTCATGTACACACGCAGGTTCACTATATACCAAGTCGCGTATATACGTAGGTTCGCTATATACCAAGTAGTGTATACACGCAGGATCACTATATACAAAAGCGCGTATATCGTACACACGCACTTTCACGAAAGGTGTGTACATGTCGGAAAGCTAAGTTTTGGGTCCGTGGTATTTTGGTCCATGGTATTTTGGTATTTGGTCCTTGGTATTGCGTCCGAAGTGTTGAACCCAGGTATTGGGTCCCTAGTATTGGTTCTAAATGGTTTTGGACCATGGTATTGAGTAAGGCCTAAGACTATAAAAGGAGAAGAAGATCATTAGGCAAAGGCATTGAGAAAATCTTGAATTTCTGATGAAGTATGAGATCCAGTATGCAGGTTATGGGTTCATGATGCTTTGCTTGATCTGAGCTAAGGAGGAATCTCAGCAGTTGATGGAGAACAAGATCTAAGGATAGATCAGGATCTAATGGCTTGGAATGAATCATCTCTATACGGTTTGATCTTGTTAGTCTAGATCTGTATACTGACGCATGTAATGTTCTGTAAATATTATGATCTGGGTATAACTCAAGTTTCGAATAGCTGCAAATCATGAATGAATATTTATAGATGTATACGCTGGTTGACTATGATAAAAGTGCGTACATGCGCAGGTTAGATACATCTAAGTAGCATATACCATATGAGTTATGATGTTTGAAGTTATAGGTGGTTTTGCTGTTGATGAGTTCTGATGACTGTTTAATGGTGTCAGTATTCTGCATATTCAGATTGGTTGATTATGTTTAGCTTTAGTGTTGATGGATGAGATCTATAATGGATCAGGATCAGAATGACTTATCTTTATGTGATCTGATGAACTAGATTTGGTTGCTAACATACGTATTATCCTTGTATATGTAATGATCTGGGTATGTCTGAAGTCAGGAAGTGCAGCGAAGTTATAAGTAAGTAATTAATGGCATATACGCTGGTTTGCTTTGGTGAAGTTGCGTATACACGCTGGATCGACACTTCCAAGTAGCGTATGCACTCTGATGCATGATTTTTGATGATACAGTGGGTTCTGAATATTGTTGCAGAGTTCAGTATTCTGCTCTGTGTTCTGGTGACTGCATTTTGTTGACAGGGTTTTCAGTGATTCAGTATTGGGTGATGCAGAGATTGATGATGCTAGTGTTGATTGATTGTGTGCTTCAATGATATTGATGGGTCTAGTATGAAAATTGGATGAAACGTGGTCTTCATATTATGGTGCTGTGCTTCAGGAGTATCCAGTTTGAAAATTTATGAAACGTGGTACCTGGAGGAAGAAAGAGAAGGTTGTAGCCTTCTGTAGGTCGGCACCTACGTACTAGTACATCAGCTAGTACAAGAGCTAAGGGGGTTGTAGCTCCCTTCTAGGAGAAGCTGGAGAACGAGAGAAGGTTGTAACTTTCTGCAGGTAGAAGCCTGCGTATTGGTATAAGGCTGCACTAGTATAGAAATATTGTAAAAGGAAGTTTCTTATTTAAAGAAGATAGAGACAAATTGTAGCAGGTGGTTTTCATCCACATTGGGTTTCCACCTTACATCTTGGTGTTCATGTGTGCCTCTTATGTGTGACGATCTGTTCTGTTTTTACTGCACAAGTTCACTGTTCATGAAGTTCTGATGCACTAATTAAAGATCAACATTTAATGGATTAACTGAATCATAAGTTTACTGGATATACGCTAGTTGCATTAGACACAGTTGCGTGTACACGCGGGTTCCCTTAGCTGAAGTAGCGTATATGAATCTGAGTATAGAAATGAAAAAGTTATTGATTTGATAATACTGATTCACCCCCCCCTCTCAGTATTATTTCCAACAATACCTCCAGGAGGGAGGTGGGGAGATTTAGAGCTGTAGTTTGAAAGGACTGTTGGGCAAGATCCTTGAGGAGTCCACCTCTCAGATCAATTCCTTGCTATGGGAGCCTAGATCAGTAGTAGCAGATGGACCAGTGTCAGTTGGTGCAGAGGAGTGCTGAAGTGACAGTTGCAGTGGCTAGGAGCGCTAGAGACTGAGCAACACAGAGCAGAGTTGGTAGCAGTGTAGAAGGCACAGAGCAGAGGTCAGCAACAACGCAGAGGCTTCAGAGGGTTAGTGTAGAGACTAGCAACAGTTAGACTCCAGTAGCGAGATGCATCATACTGAACACCGGTTCAGTGATTTGGGATGCTTTTCTATCGCTGGTGCAGTAGCAACAAAAGTTTAAAGTGCAGATGCAGTTGGCAGTGGCAGTGCCAACAACAACATGGATGCAAAATTAAGAGGGAGTTGCAGTACGGATGCAATGTTGATAGTGACAGGGTCAGCAGTAGTACAGATGCAACCTTTGCGCAATAATTGGTGGACAATTTTTCAGACATTAACAACGTAGAAAGAGATGTGACAGAACAAAGTGATGCTTCCGCTGTTGAAATTTCTAAGTATTACTCGTTAGAAATTTTATTTGTATTCTCTGGTTTATTTCGCCTACTTGTTTAATTACTAACAAGTTATTTAACCATATAAACATTGAAATAAACACAATACAGTCTCAACCATCTACAGATCAACAACTAAAAGAAATAGATGAACACATAAGGGACATTGTTAGTTTTGGACAATCATCCCCAGAAAAACCTAACTTGGGAAAACCGGTGCAACAGTTCTGATGGGTTTATTATTAAGTAGCTTTTCTTGAGTACATTGGGTGCCAAACTGCCTCACCTGACAGAGAAAAATTTTGGCAATAATACCTCTCTTTGGAAGGAGATATTCTGAAAGTTTGCCCTATGAAACCCTCTCCAACACAATCTGAAGCATTGCATCAACCTTCCTGGCCTCTATGTCAGCCTGATGAGGCTCTGCATAGCCTCTCTAGCCCTCTGCGTCACTTCTAAAGCCTCTGCGTTGATGATGTAGGCCCTTCTGGCCTTTGCACAGTCACTGCTAGCCTCTGAGTGGCTCCCCTTGGCTTTGCATTTGCTTCTTTGCTTCTGCGTTGGTCTTCCGACACTATCTCTGCCTCTCTGTCTCGTACTCACTGCCCCTTGTTGCAACTCTGATCACTGGTTCGATTTCTCTTAGCAAACCCTCCTCCAGAAAATCGAACTGACTGATCACTCTGGTGTATCTCCAACTGACCCTCAAGCCTCCTCTTATACTTTTCCTATTGAGTCTTCAACGGCTAAGATTACAACTCTAATCAACGGCTAAGATTAGATTTGGCTTGATCCATGTCATTTAGAACTTTCTAACCCAATTTTATATTAATACCCATTAATATTTTTATTTTCCTAAGTTTAGACTTAGGAACGCATTAAAAATATTAATTATTTTAATATCTTCTTCACCGCGCGGAATTTCCCCAAACCATTTCTAGGTCTTGGAGATCTCATGTGCTTTAGTCTCTCCGCCAATTTTCATGGCTAGAGCACATCCGATGCTACCCCAAATCAACACTCCCTCTTAGCGAGGAATGTGCTCTAGTAATACGCCACCACTGAGCATCACCCTGATTATACGGCACCGGTACCTGTGCTGATGCTAGGCCTTCCTGCCCAACATCCTCTGCACTGCTGCCCATGGCTTTGCCACTGCCACTGCTACATTTGTACGACAACTCCCTCTGCATCCGTGCTACTGTTGGTCCTTTCTCCCAACATTGCATTTGCACTGCATTTCTCTCTCGTTGTACTACATTGTGCTACCCATAGCATTACCATTGCTATCACTGCACTGCAACTCAGTTACTGAAAAGTAAGTAATTGATCCACTCAACTACTGACATCCTTGTCAAGCTAGAAACCCTTCCGATGCTGAAGCTCTCTATATTGCTATTCTATGCTCCCTCTGCTGCCTTTGCGCTGCTGCAACAACCCTGTGCCTCTCGCACTACTGTAACCCTCTCTGCACTGCTTAGGACTATTGCACTCTAGCACTCTCTGTCGCTCTATCCACAGCCGCTTCTACTGACATCTGTCATCCTACTACTGTCACTTCGGGGCTCTTGTAGCCAGGTATGATCCAAGAGTTTGGGTACCTCAAGGATCCTACCTCTTATCACCTGTAGTCCTCATGGCTATAGCTCGATGTCTCCCCACCTCTTTTCTAGAGGTACATGAGCACTCATGGCACAATCGTCATCATCCTCTACCTCCTTTTTCGCCTTCGCTGGCGTTGCCTTGGAGTTAAACGCCTCTCTCGATCACTGATTCTATCTCTCTTAGCAAACCCCTCTCTAGAGAATAGAATGATTGATCACTCTGGTGTATTCTCCAAGTGACCCTCAAGCCTCCTCTTATACTTTTCCTGTTGATATATCAACGACCGAGATTAAGTCCCTCATCAACGGCTAAGATTAAATCTGGCTTGATCCATGTCTTTTGGACCATTCTAACACAGATTCATATTAATACACATTAATATTTTATTTTCCGTAAGTTTAGACCTAGGGACTCCATTAAAAATATTAATTATTTTAATAGTTCCTGATTTGTTTAGAATCCGCTCAAACCCTTTCTGGGTATTGGAGATCTCATGTGCCCCAACTTCTCCACCAAATTTCGTGGCTAGAGCACATCCGATGCTACCCCAAATCAACACTCCCTCTTAGCGAGGACTGTGCTCTAGCAATACTCCTCACTGAGTATTACTCTGACCATCCAGCATCGGTACCTGTGCTGATGCTAGACCTTCTTGCCCAACATCCTCTGCACTGCTGCATCCTGTACTGCTGCCCATGGTTCTGCCACTGCCACTGCTGCATCTGTACGACAACTCCCTTTGCATCCGTGCTGTTGCTGGTCCTTTCTCCCAGCACTGCATCCGCACTGCACCTCCTCTCATCATGTTGCATTGTGCTGCCCACTGTTGCACTGCAATTCAGTTATTGAGAAGTAGTGACTGATCTCCCAACTGACCTCCCTGTTGGGCTAGAAACACCCACTGATGCTGAAGCTCCCTCTGCCATTGACAAGTGCTCCCTCTCTGACCTCTGCGTTGCTCAAGTGGCATGTGTGCACTCATGGCACAGTCATTGTCTGTCAAAACTTCCTTCTTTGCCTGTGCTGGCGTTGTCGTAGTCTTGAAAGACTCTCCCTTACTCTTCTTCCTTGGACACTGGGTTGCATAGTGACTCAGTTCCCCACAGTGGAAGCACTTGATCTTGGAGAGATCTTTCTTCTTCCGCTTTTCCTGCTTTCCCTCAAACGCTAGGGCCACATCCTCCTCCTCCTGCTTGACCTTGATCCCTTTGCTGCGGCTACTTGTCTTCCATTGCTGTCTGATCTCTTCTTGGCAAAGAGCTACCCACATCTCGTCCCAAGTTGGGAGAGTCTCTGTGCCCAAGATACTTTGGATAAATACCTCCCAATCTTCTGAGACAACATTCAGGGCTGTCCTCACCATAAGCTCCTGATCCGGTGTCGCTCCTATAGCAGTTAACTGGTCTCGAATCTTATTCAATCCTTCGAGGAAGGTGTCAATCGGTTGATTCTTCTTCATCTGATACGACCTCATCTGGTTCTCGACCAACATTCTTCTCTGCACAGAAGTATGCTGGTACAACTTTTTGAGAGCCTTGCACATTTCAAATGTCGTTTCCTTCTTGGCTATATGTGGTACCACATGATCCTTGACCCCATCAAGGATAATGCACTTGGCCTTCGCCATCGCCTCTTCGTACCTGTCATTATCATTGGGGTCGACTGGGACAACTATTACCTTCAAGGCGAAGTTCTTGACATGATTTCTGTCAAGCACTGATAAGATTCTGGCTTTCCAGACTACGAAGTTCGATGCTTCGTCGAGTCTATCCTGGTCTCTTACCCCGTGTAGTGCCATGATGCTTCTCTACTTCCCTCTTGGAATTTCTATGTTCGACTCATTTGAGTCTCTACTTCCCGTCTGGAAGTTCTCTTCTGGACTCCCTTTGAGTCTTGATTTCCCTCCTGGAAATCCTTCTACTGCTTGTCGAGATGCCCCCTACTCTGATCGACTTGTGCAACTGCACTTCTGATCCAAGTTCCTCGGCTAGAAACCCTCGGTAACAACTCCTCTGGCCCTGCTCTGTCAGGTACTGTTTTGACAATAGTACCTCACCGACTCCACTCTGCAATATTCCTGCAGCCTTCTAGACCCCAGCCACTGCCTTCTGTGAACTGCGTCAGCTCCTCTCTGCCTCACGCTGGCTCTGCGTCACCCCAGATGGGTCTGTGTCAGCCCTGGGATGCCCTGCATCAGCCTCTGGCCCTCTGCGTCAGCAACATTGGCCTTTCTGGGGCTTTGCGCAGCTCCCAACTTCCTTTGTGTGGCGGTGGCTGGCTCTGTGTCACACTCCTTAGCTTCTGCGTTGCTAGAAACAACTTGTCACCTCGGGACAACTGTTTTCTGCCGTCATTGCTCTATTCGGCTGATGTCTTTTAGTCCTCCTGTGATCTGCAATCACGCTCTGATATCATGTTGAAGTTTCTAAGTTTACTTAGTTAGAAACCCTCCATGCACTTTATCTAATTTATTCCTACCTACTTGTTATCTTCCTTAACAAGTTATTTACAATGTAAATATTGAAAATAAACACTAGCGCATGCTCAACATATTACAAATCAGCAATTAAAAGAAACAAGAACAAACACACCACATGACACCATTATTTTTGGACTAATGTCCCCAGAAAAAACCAATGTGGGAAAACCAGTGTAGCTATCTGAAAGTTTTCTTATTAAGCGATATCAGAGTATAATCTAGGTGTTGAAACTGGCCTACCCCATAGAGAATTTCCTTCGCAATAATACTTCTCGGTTTCTGACAAATCTACTGGCTGAAACCTCGGATAATCCTTCTGGCAGCTATTCAACACCAATATGCCCCAGAAACCCCAGTGTTTTCCCAATCTGGAGTGCATCAACCTCTCCTAGCCTAGCGTTGGCACCGCGTCAGCTTATCTTGGCCTGGTTCAACTCTCTGAGCCTTTGCGTCAGCTACGCTGGCCCCTCTGGTGCTCTGTGCAACACTTAGTTGCCTCTGCGTGGCCCTGCGTGACCACTGTTATAGATCTGATCCAAAAATATATGATAAATAACAAATATACCCAAGAAATAACCAGATCTGAATATAGATAGAAATTCGTCTTTATTGATCAAAACCCTTAAGGTAGGGCAACACTATACATTCACTCCTTAAGGAAGGAGCACATTACACAAGCCATATGCTTGCCAATACAATAATTCTTGACATATTTCAATGGGGAGTCTCTAGCCTCTATATAGGCCTCATACATACAATACCATGGGTCATTACCATGGTTCCCTCAATACCATCTATCTCATACCATGGCTTTATTACATTATTGTTAACTACTTGAGGTCATTTACATGATACGGGTTAACCACCTTATTTATTACCATGGCCCATCCCATTATTACATTATTCCCTTGGGTACCTCCCTCTGTACTCCATACTATCTCCCCTAGGTATATTACATTTCACCCCCTTTAAACATGTTTCATTTCCGAAACATAAGAAGAACACAAATAATAAGATCTACTCAAAAGAGTAGTCCACTGGTACCATGCACGTGCATCTAACCATCCCAGAGAAAGGTGAACCCTCGATCTAGCTGGTGCCTTGCTCGCTTGAGATGGAAGTTGACCCTGACGGCTTTTCTGTGTTGATGTGTAGTAGGTGGATCGGTGCCCCTATCTATCTGTCATGCGGGGGTTGTTGTCCTTGTGGCTAATTTGTTGCCATCTTGTTGGTTGTTTTCTTGCGGGGTGATGTGGGTGGTGATATGCTGAAGTGTTAACCAACGGTGTATATTTCTTTAATTCACCACCTAATGGAGGTTGGCTGGTATTTGGTACATGTTGTGGTGCGTGCTGTTGTTTCTTATCTTCCAATATTACTTCAACCATTGAGTCCTCATCTGATGTATCAGTACCTGTAACATTTTATGCTTCAGCCTCCTTGGATTCTCCTTGTTTTTTCTGGTACTTGGTTTGATGTTTGTGTTTGGTTGTTGACCATTAAGGGCTCATCATCTGATGTGTCAGTGTCATTAGAGCTTTGTGCTTCTGCCTCCATAGTCTTTGCTTGGGTCTTAATAGAAATATCCTGCAATGTAATTTTCTTCTTTTTATACCAGAGTTTCATGAATCTCTTCTGAACATTAATATTGACAGTACCCACAGATTCCACCCAAGGATATCCCAAAACAACATCCATGTTATCCATATTTGAAGTATAAAAATCACAATGCAACACATACTTATTTATAGAAAGCTTCAAATCTTTATAAACTTGAACATCCTCATTATCAACTTGTGTGTTTTCAATGTGTTTTGCTGGAACTTGCGATTTTTTTGCCAAATTAACATTGATAAAATTATGCTTGCAACTAGGATTTATAGATACAATGATATTCTCCTTCTGAATCAATCCATGAACTTGTAATAAGGATATACCAGTAAAAAATAACCCTTTAGGTTTCTTGGTTTCCTTCTTTCCTTTAAAAATAAAATCTTTGCTAGGTTTTGTGTCTGTCTCTCTGAGCTTAGTAAGATGACGCAAAAAATTAGATTCACGGTTAAAGCGGTCACAAATGGATTTTGCGAACATCTGCCAAGTAATTGTCCTTGTATAGCATTTAGAATGCCCCTGCCACCATTGCCATCTTTCTTGGTCCAAGTAAAGGTCTCCCACACGTAGCTTAGTTTCATCATCTACGATGTGATTCGGAGTGAAATATTGTTCCATTTGTGCTACCCATATTGCTAGATTAGAGCCTTCAAATTTGTACATCTTCATCAAATTTCGATCTAGGCATTGGAATTTCAGATTCACACTGCAACTGTCCCACCGTCACAAAAATTTATGAAAAAGAGCTGATTTTAAATCAGCGATATTTCCCTCATCTGTACTCTGATTCGACCGATTTTTTTTGTTGAAATTGGGTATTTTTTCACAAAGAACTCAGATTTACAATTATGTTTTGCAAATATTGCCCCAGAACATACAAATCTGATTTGCAAACTCGCCACCCCGAAAAATGTCTGCAACACAACTGATTTTTAAATCAACGATATCTCCCTCATCCGGAGTCTGATTCAGCCGATTTGTTCTTTTAAATTGGGTATTTTTCACAAAAAATTCAGATTTGCAATTAGATTTTGCTGATTTTGTACCAGAATGTACAGATCTGATCTGCAAACTCGCCGTCCCGAAAAATGTCTGCAACACAGATGATTTTTAAATCAGCGATATCTCCCTCATCCAGACTCCGATTCAGCTGATTTTTTTTCAAATTGGATATTTTTTTGCAAAGAACCTAGATCTACAATGAGATTCTACAAATTTTGCACCAGAACATACATATCTGATTTGCAAACTCGCCGCCCCAAAAAGTTCCTGCAAAAAATAAAAAAAAATTCTCCTCTTTGCCCAAGAAAGTGCTCTGATACCACTTGTTATAGATTCGATTAAAAAATATATGATAAATAACAAATATACCCAAGAAATAACCAGATCTGAATATAGATAGAAATTCTTCTTTATTGATCAAAACCCTTAAGGTAGGGCAACACCATATATTCACTCCTTAAAAAAGGAGAACACTCCACAAGCCATATGTTTTCCAATACAATAATCCTTGACATCTCTTAATGGGGAGTCTCTAGCCTCTATATAGGCCTCATACATACAATACCATGGGTCATTACCATGGTTCCCTCAATACCATCTATCTAATACCATGGGCTTATTACATTATTGCTAACTACTTGTGGTCCCTTACATGATACGGGTTAACCACCTTATTTATTACTATGGTCCATCCCATTATTACATTATTCCCTTGGGTACCTCCCTTTGTACCCCATACTATCCGCCCCTAGGTATTCAACATCTCGGTTTCTGACAAATCTACTGGCTGAAACCTCGGATAATCCTTCTTGTAGCTACTCAACACCAATTTGCCCCAGAAACCCCAACGTCTACCCAATCTGGACTGCATCAGCCTCTCCTAGCCCAACGTTGGCATTGCGTCAACCTATCTTGGCCCGTATTAGCTCTCTGAGCCTCTGCATCAGCTACGCTAGCCCCTCTGGTGCCCTGCGCGACACTTAGCTACCTCTGCGTGGCCCTACATGAGCACTGGCTACTCCTGCGTCTCTCTCTCTAGTTGCTCTGTTGCTATCCCAACACTATCTCTGCCTCTCTGTCTCTTTGTACTCAATGCCCCTTTGCTGCTCTCCCAATCACTGATTCTATCTCTCTTAGCAAACCCTGTTCTAGAGAATAGAATGACTGATCACTCTGGTGTATTCTCCAAGTGACTCTCAAGCCTCCTCTTATACTTTTCCGGTTGACATATCAACGGCCGAGATTAAGTCCCTAATCAACGACTAAGATTAGATCTGGCTTGATCCATGTTTTTTGGACCATTCTAACAAAGATTCATATTAATACACATTAATATTTTATTTTCCCTAAGTTTAGACTTAGAGACTCCATTAAAAATAATAATTATTTTAATATCTCCTGATCTGTTTAGAATCTGCCCAAACCTTTTCTGGGTATTGGAGATCTCATGTGCTTCAACATCTCCACCAAATTTCGTGGCTAGAGCACATCCGATGCTACCCCAAATTAACATGCTTCACTTCATTGAAAATCTGTGTTTTGAAATTAGGCCGTGCTGCCTATTTATAGTGGTTTTCCAGGATAATAAGCCGACTTGACAGTGAGCTAGGCCGACATGTCATTTGAGGAGATTTCATTATTCTTCTTGAAGCCGACATGTTTGCAGATTCTTGTGCTTGTCTTGGAGGGTCTTTCTTACTATTTAATGACTCATACAAAAATGTAACATGCCCAAGAAGGGTCCTTCATACATGACATTGACTCTCTTTGACTTTTATGATTAGATGACAAATTCTAAAGGCTTACAATGGGAGCCATCACTAAAAATAAAATCCGTTGCTTATGAAACTCATGAGATAAGCATTACAATAATAATTTTATTTTTCTTCTTTACATTAATTCATAAAAATCACAATTACACGTCATTATGAAGGCCGAACATAGTTACACTTTTCAACACTCCCACTTAACTAAGGAGGTATTCATAATGGTACTTGGTCTTTCTCAATTTGAAAAATTCTCATAAGAAGAGTCAGATTGGTAACCCATCTGTATAGCATCACATCAACCAACATTGTCACATAGCAAGGCCTTGACTAACAACTCTATCTCTCCATGAGGTCTGAGCACAATGCTGACAAGACCAATGATGTATAAACACCCTCTTCATTGTCTCTCTCGGAAATATCGCACCTGTGTTCTCAGGTGTGTTCTACCAGGACTACTCTTATCTTGGATTCCTTGTCCTCAAAGAATATCAGTCCTTAGAATACCTTGCATTAGGACAAAGAGGTCGCGAGACCACCCTCCTTGACCTCGGTACCAGTAAGATCTGCCTAGCAGATAAAAATAGCAAAAACTATACCCGTTTATAAATGTGAAATTGCAAAAACGATATGTTAAATCTGAAGGTATACCTCAAATTTTTATAAAATTTTATTATGTATACAGGAAACATTACAATGGTAAAGACACATGAGCAATGACAACATGATCGGGCAACATCACCATTATTAATGCCACCACTATTGTCATCACCATCTCTGTCACCATCATCATCGTCTCCATCGATACCATCATCAACTCCATTCGCTCTAGCACCGAAGTTGACCGTGATAATGAACTCATTGGAAGCCCTATTGGAAACATTAAGAGGGTCGACCATGGCTAATACCAAAGAAGAATTTCAACCCTTAGCAACCAATTCAGCTGAACCAAAGAAATTTAAGTATAAAAGATCAAAGAATGATATTTCTAGGGAGCTTCAGAAAATTAAACTCCTAGAATTTTCAGGAGGTCGAGCCGGAGAACGTGCTAAGGCATGGCTGGAAGGAATGAACAGATGTTTTAAATTAAGAGAATACTCTTCTTCTGCAAAAACAAAGATTGCTATATTTCAATTAAAAGAAAGTGTTTTGATTTGGTGGGGAAATCTGGAAAAACAACTACACCTCACGACGGATAATGTCCCTTGGGAATTATTTGAGGAAAAATTCCGCGTGAAGTATTTACCTCCATATTTTCAACAACAACAAGCCGCAGCCTTTCATACATTAGTTCAAGGTAATAAAACAATGGAGGAATACGAGATAAGGTTTATGGAGCTTGTAAAATACGTTCACTACTTATATTCTGATGAACGTTAGGCTGAACGCTTCATATTTGGGTTAAATCCTCCAATCAGCGCCTTGGTGAGCATGTGGAAACCCTCATCGGTAGCTGAGGCGGTAGAATGTGGTCGTTATGCAGAAGAACATCTAGGAAGCAAAAAGGATGTAGGGCCAGCAGAACTTGTACAATCAGGATTTCCAGGAAAGACTCCCCGGAATTTCTTCAGGGAAAGTAACTCAAGGCCACCTTATGGTAATAGATTTGCCTCAAGAAATGTAGGAACAAGAGCTCCCATGGCAGTTAATACTATAGCCGCTGAATCATCAAACACGAGTCCATGGAGATCTCGTGGCACTGCTAATAGAGGAAGAAATTCGAGAGGAAGCAACATGAGAGGACGAAGCTCTTTATCTAGAAATTCCCGTCCTGATTCAAGAGGACCAACACAGATTATATGTTGGGGATGTGGAGGACCACATTTTCAATGTGATTGTCTAGAAGCTTCATCAAGTATAGTGCATAGGACTGGAAAGGAACCAATATCAAATAACCAAGGCAATCATAGAATCCATGCACTAGTCAACAACGATCAAGCAACACATCAATCCACTGTAGTGGAATCTTTAGGTATTATTAATGGTATAAAACTCAAAATATTATTTGATACTAGTGCCACAGATAGTTTCATTTCGTAATATGCATTAAACAAATGTGGGTTGGCAGCTTGCAGACAAAATGATTTCAGACAAGTAGAAATGGCCTAAGGAGACCTCCAATCCATAAACTTAAGTGTGGACCAATGCAAAATTGACTTAGGGGTCTGTTCGACTAAATTGAGAGTTTATGTCACAACCTTAGGAACTTATGATCTGTCATAGGTATGGATTGGCTAGAAACTCATCAAGCTTGGGTAGACTGTTATGGGAAAAGAATTTTAGGTATAAATGATGAAGAAGAGGCGATTCAAATTGAAAGAATCAAGAGAAAAGTATCTTTACGCTACATATCAGCAATGAAAATGAAGCGTTGCTTAAGAAAATGTTGTCAGTTCAAGAAGTAAGTAAAGAAAAAGGACCATCCTTAAAACAATATCCAGTGTTAGCCGAATTTCTGGATGTATTTCCAAAGGAACTACCAGGATTACCTCCTGTAAGAGAACTAGATCTCACTATTGAATTGAAACCTGGTACTCAACCAATCTCTAAAACATCTTATAGAATGACAGCTTCAGAACTTCAAGAATTACAAAATCAATTGAAGGAACTATTGGATATAGGACATATTCGACCTAGTATATCACCTTGGGGTGCTCCTATAATTTTTGTCAAGAAGAAAGATGGATCCTTAAGATTATGCATAGATTATTGAGACTTGAATCGAGCTACAGTAAAGAATTGATATCCTATGCCTCGAATTGATGATCTTTTCGATCAAATGAAAGGAGCCGTTGTCTTTTCAAAAATTGTTCTTTGATCAGGCTATCATCAGCCAAGGATTTCTGAAAGCGATATTTCTAAGACTGCATTCCGGACACGTTTTGGACATTATGAATTTACCGTGGTACCATTTGGATTAACAAATGCACCAGCAGTATTCATGAATCTTATGAACAATGTTTTCCGCAAATATCTTGATCAATTTGTACAAGTCTTGTTAGATGATATACTCATCTATTCCAAGAATAAGAAAGAGCATGAAGATCATTTACAGATAGTGTTGTCCTGCCTTAGAAGACATCAGTTATATGGAAAATTATCCAAATGTTCGTTCTTTCAGGAAAAGATTCATTACTTAGGTCATGTCATATCAGGTGAAAGGATTTCAGTAGACCTTGAGAAATTAAAAGCAATCATGGAATGGCCAATACCGAAAAATGCACATGAAGTATGAAGCTTTATGGGTTTAGCCGGTTACTACCAAAGATTTGTGGAGGGATTCTCCATTATTGCAAAGCCGATTACAACGCTTCAGCGTAAATGTGTTAAGTATGAATGGACTGAGGAATGTAATAAAGCATTCTCTGAACTCAAAAGACTACTGACCAGTGCACCAATCTTAAGAGTCCCTGATATGGACAAAGATTTTACGGTATGTACTGATGCATCCAAACAAGGGCTGGGTGCAGTATTGATGCAGGATAGAGGAGTAATAGCATATGCCTCCCGAAAGTTAAAACGTCATGAAGAACTCTATGCTACTCATGATTTAGAGTTAGCCTCTGTAGTACTAGCTCTAAATATCTGAAGATATTATCTGGTGGGGCGAAGTTTTACACTTAAAAGCGATTATCAAAGTCTACAATATTTGTTCACTCAAAGAGACTTAAATGCTAGACAAAGACGGTGGAGTGAATTCCTAAGTGAATATGACTTTGGGATATCATATATTAAGAGAAAGGAAAATGTAGTAGTAGATGCTTTAAGCAAAAGACCTCGGATACTCTCTCATACCTATCAAAGTAGACTTAAGGCAACAAGTACTAGAATATCTCATAAAAGATAGCTGATATTTAAAGGTAAAATCTAGTCTTGAAAGTAAAAAGCCAAAAGAATCTAAATTTGAAGGATATGAACTAGAAGATGATGGAATATTACGATTCCATGGAAGGATGTATATTCTTGATAATAGGGATCTTCGAGACACTATCCTTAAAGAAGGCCACAGAGCAGTGTATTGTGCACATCCTGAGGTAAAGAAAATGTATGCAGATACCAAGAAACTCTTCTTCTGGCCAGGCATGAAACGTGATATCGTTCAATTCGTTGCAAGATGTTTGGAATGTCAGCAAGCAAAAGCAGATCATTGTCATCTAGCGGGTCTTTTACAACCTCAAGACATTCCTATGACCAAATGGGAGATTATTTCTATGGATTTCATCACTGGACTACCTCTTACTTCTCAAAGACAATGCCATTCTGATAGTAGTGGATAAATTAACGAAAAGCGCACATTTCATTCCCGTAAGAGATACTTATGAAGTTGCTGATGTAGCTCGAGTATTCATAAATGAAATTATCAGATTTCATGGAGTACCCAAGAAGATTATATCCGATAGAGATTCACGATTCACTTCAAGATTCTGGACTTGCATGCAGTCAGCCTTAGAAACTCAACTAAATTTGAGCACAACTTAGCACCCTGAAACCGATGGGCAAACAGAAAGGGTAAATCAAGTACTTGAAGATATGTTGAGAATGTATGTTATGGATCAGCAATCACACTAGGAAAAGTACTTATCCTTAGTCGAATTCGCATACAATAACAGTTACCACAGTTCGATTGGAAAGCCTCCATTTGAAGCATTATACGGTAGACCTTGCAGAACACCGTTAAGTTGGGACAGGTTAGAAGATTGAGTGATAATAGGACCAGAATTAATCCAAGGAATGGAAGAGCAGGTAAGACAAATTAGGCAATGATTAAGAGAAGCACAAGATAGACAAAAGAGTTATGCTGATGCTCACAGAACTGATAGGAAGTATGATGTAGGGGATCAGGTTTTCATCCGCATCAGACCAAATAAGAGTTTTATTCGATTCGGAAAAGGGACAAAGTTGTCACCCTGATTTATTGGACCATTTAAAGTCATGGAAAGAGTTGGATTTGTCGCCTATTGTCTTGCACTGCCACCTCACTTGCATAAAATTCATAATGTATTTCATGTATCTGTATTAAGACACTATATAGCTGATCAATCTCATAACCTTCAATGGAAGGAACTGCAAGTTTCGGATGAAGGAATAATATCGGTCGAACCATTACGTCTACTAGAATGTAGAGTTCGACAACTCAGAAATCGTCTAGTAGATCAAGTTAAGGTCCAGTGGGACAAGTATAGCTTTGGATCAGCTACTTGGGAAGATACAGAGAACATATGTCAAAGATACCCTAATTTGTGTCAATTTTGAAGAACTTTAAACTATGTTTTATATATATTTACTTTACTGTAAATCAGAGGTTCAGAACCATTTTGAATGATCATATATAAACGTAAATTTTTATGACATAATATCTGTTTAAATTCTGCTGGTACATGGGTACCAAGACGAAATATGATATTGATTTTACTAAATTATAGTTGTCATAGTAAAGTTTAAAATATTTAATTGATTTTGCTTCTGATGGGAATGAAGATGTGATAATTCTGTTTTATTTATGTGTATCAATATGATTGATGAGATAGAAATCAAAGAATAATTACTTTTGAATATGAAAGTCAATGACATGAATAGAATATGGCAAAGTATGTTATACTGTAGTTGACATGTGTAAATTATACATAAGCTATTTGTTTTTGAATATGTTAATGCACATTTATAAATGCATGGACAAGTGTTTATGATTGTAGATAATATCCGTTACCAAAATGACCACGTGATGACAGAAACCTCAGAACAATTAAGGCTCAAAGAGATTCCATGATAGGGTGTTAACCTTGATTCTACTGGGAGGGGTGGAGGTGTTGCCCACCATTTATCCTCAAAATCCTAGAGTCATGGGAGGACTGTGCGAGTCATGCTCCCCTAGACATGTGATGATGACTGCCGGATGCCTACTAAGGATCAGGTCTATATAGCCGACGCTGTCATCCTTGGAGTTTATGAATGGTTAGGTCAGTATAACTGACGCCATGCCATTCTCCGATAGAGGACAGATAGGATGGGAGCGGAAGAAATTAGGAAGGATAGGATGATTATAGAATAGCTGAAAATCAACTCAAATAGAACATGGATATTATAGTTGTAAAATATTAAAAATAATAAAGAAAACAAATTCAACTTGTACTATAAAGACCTATATACTCATAATAATCATTAATATATTTTATAAACCCTAACTTCAAGACGAAGTTTTCGGAAGGAGGGATGTATGTAATGACCCACTTATAGTAAAGTAATATTTATGAAATTTAATAAAATTAATTGAATTAAAAATTAAAAAAATTAAAATCAATAAATAAACTTTAATTCAAAATTAAGATATGCAGATAAAATCAAATCAGATTTGATTTATAAAAATCGACACGTATCATAATTGAGACACGATGATGGAGGATGTCGGTAATGGAAATCTATAAGAAGGAACTTAGGAAGCAATGGTTGGAGGCAAAGGAGAAAAGGAAGGAGAGAAAAACTGATACACAGAGTCTGTGGATGATTAAGAAGTTTATGATTAGGAAGACCTAACTTGTTTTGAGGTTTCTGGGCACGGGGGAAATAGTGGGTTCACTTGAGAAGTTTACTGGACTGAGTAGCAAGGTTCTGCTCAGTTTGGCTGGGTGGTTTCGGTCTTTTGGTAACTGAAGCAGGAGCAGTTGAGGCTTCATCGACCGTAAGACAGGTAAGTACTTTCATTGAGTCTATTCTGTTAATTAAATTTGTAAAATTTAGGAAATTTTATTACAGGATCATGATCTGTAATTTCGAAAACTTTACTGTCTCTGCATCTATTCTTTTCTTATTCTGTTCATAAGGAAAAGTTATTAAAATAGTTCACAGTTCTTACATTAAAATAGTTCACAATTCTTACAATGTACTCATTCTTACAAAAGGAATGTACCTAAGCTCCCTCTTGGCTTAGGAATTTCCAAGTTTCTTCTAAGTAAGAAACTTGTTTCTAGGTTCCCTCTTAATTAGGGACCTACAACAACTTCTCAGGTGGAGATGATGGAACAACCAACTGCTTGAAGAACTCCTCTTCACAATGTCATGAATTTCTTTTTGTTGTCTAGGAGTCTTCATGTTTGGGACTTCTACAAGGGCACCAACCATCCATCACTTTCATCTATGAGTCAGCCATGTCATTATCAGAAAGTGATCTGTCAGTCTACATCTGGCCTTCCTTTATGCCATGCTGCTTTCTTCATGCCATGTTTACTTAAGGATCTTTCATCCTACTACATGTGCATCGGTGGTGGAAGACATCCATAGATCTTCCCTCGGCAACCTTGCATAAACCTATCCAGATGTTTGTTAAAAAAAAGGAATGAACATTAAAATCAACATTACTTTTGTGATGGTCTTTCATCATGACATCTTCTACTTTGCATCAACATCCTACATACATATCAACACATCTCCCAAAGATATATATTGTTAAGGGTCTCTTTCTTTTTCAGACTCCATCAAAGTCTTCGTATCTTCCATGGAGATATCCTAGTCAAATCTTCTTGGTTTATCAGATGTTGATTGCCTTTACCATGGTTGCATATTCCACGATCTCTTCCTTCCTTTCTTCAAACATTTCATTCCCAGGAGCTTCCAATCAGAGTTCCTCAATTGTAGTCAACCACCTCATACTTAATAAGAGGGCATATTATCTTGATTTCATCTAGTGAATGTGTGACCGATGCATTCCTGCATCCCTTTGAGGGAGGAGATCCTTTTTTTCAATCATGCTCTTAGGATAGAGCATGATATTTGCAACCATATGACATGACTTACACAATATCAAAAATAAGCACACATACCTCATTTTTCATTTGGGTCATCCAGACTTCCTGCAACAGCTTCCTTGATTGAAAGAGCTTCAATCCCTTGATCTGCTTCACTTTGATGTGATCATACCATCATCCCATGGATTCCACAAGTTTGGAATTCTTGATGAAACACTTGCTTCCCCTCGTAATCAGTGAACCTTTCAATGAAGATTCCATCAGAGAATCTTGAGGATCTAACATATCCCCATCAACAGATGTTTCCATTTGACAGATGTATGATGAACCTTGTACTAGATGAGCTTGCCACTTATGTTTTCATGTGGAGCTTAGTAACAATGCTAGGTGTGCTGTAGAGGGTGTTGGGACTATTTAGTTTCATCTAGAGTCAGGTTGTCCTTTAGAAGTGATAAATGTGTTATATGTACTAGGGCTAACTAAGGACCTATTCACAGGCTCAACCATGGAGGATAAAGGGCATGAGGTTTATTGTTGGAATAGTTAGGTACTTGTCAGGTCAAGAGCTTCCAGACTCCAGTCCAAGCTTAGGATTAGTAATTGGAAGTAGATAGGGTAACTTGTACATGTTGAAGGCTCGACCTGTATGTACTTTGGTTCATGATAGTGACAACTTGTGTGAGTTATGGCACTGGAGAATGGGTCACTTGCATCACAAAGATTTTGCAATATTGAGGGAGATTGTGACTAGTATTCCAGAGTTCAATATAGAGCAACATGGTGTGTGCAAGGGATGTGTAGTTTGTTAATTTTTAGGCCTAGATTGTTCTCGGTTGTAGATAATTACATTTTAAAACTTTTTCAAGGTTTTCACATTACATTCACCCCAGAAAAGAACCTACCAGATGAGGACACCACTTGGGAGGGAGAGCAGATACTTTAGCATCCTTCATTACAGTTGCTTGAGGACAAGCAACGTTTTGGCAGGGATGACTGTGATATTCCCACTTAGCAATATTGCTAAGGGGAAATATCAATTTTGCCCCATTTTGTATTAATTCCTACATTGCAAGAAACTTCTAGGAACTTGGCGTTTCGCGCTGTACCCGTACCCAAAACTCTGAAACTTTACCGAAACTCAACCATCATGTAATCATTTATGGGAGTTAATATGGACTTCGTTTTTCTTCTAAATTGTCATCTATATGTCTTATTCTCTTTTTTCTTGCAAGAGAGTGTTATTCACTTTATATATATATGTATATATGTATGTATATGTATATATGTATGTATATATATACATATGTATATGTATATATGTATGTATATATGTATATATGCATCTATATGTATCTATATATATACATATATATACATACACATATATTATACAAATAACATACATATGTAACATATAGACATATGTTATATATGTACATATATATGTATATATGTATACATATGTATATATATGTATATATGTATGTATATATATAATATATATATATATGACATTTTGGCCGATGTTTCCATTTTCAGGAGGCGACGTTTCTAAACGTACCCATTTTGGAAACTCCGAAACGTTTCGACATTTCATGGAACTTGGATTAATTCTCATTGCACTTAGGAAAAGTGGGTTTAGAGGTTCCACATGAGATTTTGATTTAAAAGGGAGCCCAAACATTAGAAAGAGGAGAAAATCGAGCTACTGGTGGTAAGTAGGGGCCAAACATAGAGAAATGAGGCCCACAAGGAAACACACACTCATTGGAGGGAGTTTGGTTGGGGAAAGTCGAAGGTTGGGCCCACATGGGCATTTGGGAGGCTCGTTTTTGGTCATTCATGATTATTTGGGTTTTCTCTTAGATTAGCATGCTTGACCTGAGGCCAAGTCTGCAAGTGCTGTTGAGCACAAGAGGTTTCCAGGTAGAAATCTCACCCCTTGCTTCGGTGGACTTCGAGTGCCAGCCCAAGGAGGGAGTCTCATCCTTTTCAGTTCGATCCAGGAGCAATGAAGTGTGAGTGTGGAGAAGCTATAGTAGCAAAAGCGCAGTCCTTGGAGGTGTCACACATGGGGGTTGAGGAGAGAAGGGAATTTTGGGCTGAAACTTTGGAAGGAGTCTCCGGAGGAGATTTGTTGCTGATTGCAGTCATTTTTGGGGCTTTCAGTAGCAAGATTATCAGGTGGGTCGAATTACCTAGCAATAGTGCCATTGAGGGAAATTGGGCCGAAATTCCCAAGTTAGCAATCAACAAATTCCTTCGTGGGTTTTTGTGGGTATTTGGTGGACAACCCAAGGTTAATTTCCTGGAATTTTCTGAGCACCAGAGGAGGCCGTAGCAACTATCCTTCACAACCAACAACTCATTTTTTGGGCATTTTAGCACAGAGCCAAAGGGAGATCAACTAGTACGCTTGGGGGAATTTATATTCATCAGTTGGGCTTAGCTAGCTTGCCTTGGGAAAGCCTAGGTGCATACTTTCCAAGCACCCATTGTAACCTCATGTTTTATCAATAAAATGGCTCAACAACGCAGTTTGTGACTCTATTTCGTGTTCTGATATTTGGGCAAATTTTCTGTGTGTTTTTATCTATGCATGCTTGTTATTACTGCAAATTTTCCTTAGGGATATTACATCCTCAAATCCCCTACACAAGCCAACTCCACAAATCCCTTCCTCAACTCCCCACGTGTGCCCAAAATTAATGTAATGCGCAGGCCCTGGAGAAGAGAAATTCGATCTGCCCCAAGGCAACAATCTCTGGCCCCAAAAGTACTCACAAGGCTCAGTTTTTCCCTGGAGAAACTGCACGTAATTTCTCCGAGTAAACAACCCCTAGAAATAGCTGAAATGAGTGGCACATGATCCTCTACTACGTCCTCCCAGAGCATGAATTAGTTGAGAAATATGGCTGAAAGATGCTTCCGGAATCTCCACAAATATCCCTCCAATGCAACAACAAATTTACGTCCCTAGGGTGGCACTCAAGGTCCACCAGAAGAAGGGTGAGCTCTCCCCTTGGAAAGCTTTGTGCTAAGCAGCACCTGTGACCCAGCTAAACAGCTTGAGCAACAAGACAATAGTTAAGTTGACAAAAGACCCCAATAGCTGCTATGCCCCTTCTATTTATAATTTTGACTTGCTTTCTCATGTGGGTCTCTCCCTCCACCATTTTGACCTCTTTTCTTGGCAACTTTGACTTCCCTCTTCAAGGGGTGCGTATTACACGTGTGTGTGGCCCCCACTTTCCACTAACAAAATCATTTCGGGTCCCATCTCTTAAGTCTTATCCGCAAAATTTCTTTGGCCCCCATAATAGTCAAAAATGCAAAATTGTGAAATTAACTTTAGTCTTTAGGGAAATTATTCTAGGAAGGAACATTACATTTTTTTGCTCATCATTTTTTTTTCTCTATTTTCTCTGTAAGGGGAAGCTTCATAAACTGCTTTATGTACTTGTGTGTCCACTGTCCAACATACCATATATTTAGCATTTCATATACATTGTTTCACACAATCTAATCTCTATGTTTGTCCAGGTTGGACAACACTACCTGGATGCGGAATGGAAGCAAGAACTGATAACAATTTCAGAACTTCTTGAAAGGATTCAATCTAAAGAGCAGATGCCTAAAGGACTCACTTATCTTGCACAACATCCTTTGTTTGATCAGGTTACATCTATTGCACTAAATGCCAGAATTTCCTTCTTTGAATATCATGTATAATTCAATCAAAATTTTAAAATAGACAAGCCAGTTTCAAACGTTGACTTCAGGATACAAGTCATACATAGTATGCAAATTTGAGGATATGTTTATTTGTCATCTCCCTGCTGTTAGATATCACAACTACATGGCGATATCCTTGTGCCTGACTACTGTACTGCGAGTAATGGCAAACTGCGCGCAGTTAATGCATGGTTTGGTCCAGCTGGAACGGTGACACCTCTGCACCAGGATCCACCTCATAATCTTCTAGCTCAGGTAAGTATTGAAAGTCTTTTTTACCATTAAAAGTAATTTATTATTTGTTTTTCAACGGTAATTAAGTTGGATGCTGGCAACCTGGGAAAGTTTATATGGAAAGCTTATTTTGTTGCTTCCTTTTAGACAAATTCAAACATTCATACTTCTGAGTGGTTTATCTTCACTTCGAAGTTGTGTGCATATCTACCTGATAATTGCATTTGGAAAGGATGTAAATTCAATGCTTATTCTGAATGCCTTCATCTATCATTCTTTAAACTGATATGTAGACATGCATTCATGGATTGTTTTCTTTGAAACTTAGCTTAGCTTGTGTAGCCTATGGATTGATGCATACTGACATACATATTGCACACTAAAGCTTGTCTGCGCATTGGTGTATCAGTATGGTAACATAGTGATGTTTAAGTGAAAAAAATGAAAGTTTTCTGTTTGCAGCAGAAACTGCTAAAATATAGCCTCTAGTTATTTTTGACAAGCATAATATGGTTACAGATAATCTTATGTACAGGGTTTCTTTTAATGTTTAAACTTTGATCTTTTGTTTGTTTTATGGGTGTCTGATCTCTTAAATATCCTCAAGAATATCCTCAAGTTCCGATGTTATCAGAACCAGACTGGTGACTGAACCAGTTGGACCCCAAAATTGGAACTAGATCAGAACTGGTAAAAAACTGGAAACTAAAACCGGTCTACCAAGTAATGCATACACATTACACACACATCCATGTGTATCCAAACAATTAGACACAAATATGCAACGTTCTCTCATGTATATAGCAAGGGTGCATATAAACGAAGATAGCACATGTATACATAGTTGTAAACAAAATCTGTCTCCAAAATGGACAGTTGAGGATCAATGTCACCCTCTAGCCAAAAATGTGCTAACGGAAAAATGGATTTCTCCCACTAAATTTCTCAAGATTCCTAGACTTAATCCTACTGTTAACTATAAAAGGTAGGGCGTTGGTATAAAATTGGCATTACACTTTAAGGAAAAAGTTATGGAGACCTGTGAATTCCACGTGTTGTTCATTCTTTGCTTAAATGTAACGTAGCCTCTTGAATATCTGTCGTATGATTGAATAGAAAATGACAGAAAATTAGTTCAGATTCCAAGCATTGTATTCCTTCGGGGAGAACTTTGAATTTAATCGGTGGTGACTTAGCTATACAACCTTGTATAGAACCGGCTGGTTCAGACTAAAAAAGGTTGGTTCCATATGGAACTGGCCATTTTTGGTTAGAACCACTGATTCTCCCTGGAATTTCTGTAGAACCAGTCTGACTGTCTGGTTCGGAAAAGGTAACACTCAAAGTTTAAACAGTTCATATTGTTGATTCTTTAATCTACATCTCATATTTTTGTGCTCAGGATTCAAGATAAGGATTCTTTATTTTTGCTTTTCTTCATACATTGTCTGCAATTGGTTCTACTCCACAGTAACTGCAAAATTTGTGTGAACATGGCAATGAATAAAGGTGGCTATTCTTGAGAAGATGGGGATGTTTTTATAGTGTTTAAGTAAACTGAATCCCTCTTTGAATGAGATACCATGATTGAGTAGTGAGAGACATTAGGTTTTCTTGATTTGAAGCAATTTGGTACAGTTGAAATTCTTAACAATTCTGGTGGACTTTGTTCTCCCATGCCTCAAGTCAGCTGCATGTTCGCAAATTCTCTGCTGGATGGAGCGCCCTGTTTCCCCGATATAGGGAGTCCCACATGAACAAGGGATCAAATAAACACCCTTCATGTCTTTAGGGTTAACTGGGTCTTTCACCGACCGAAGGGAATTACGAATGGTTCTGAGGGGCCTGAAGGTTGAGGGAATATCAAACTTCCTAAGGATTCGAGCAATCTTGTCCGTCTTCCCTTGGACATAGGGAAGATGGACACCTAGTTGGCGCTCCTTAGGTTCTTTCTTAATTACCGCATTTCTAGAGGCTTTAAGGAAAGCCTTCCGACCTAGGCGCCTGCTATATCCGTTTTCCTCAAAGACATCAAGGAGATGGGATCTCTCTTTTTCCAAGCTCTCATTATCCGATGTTGTGCCCTTAGGATCTCGGATAATGAGAGCTTGGACAAAGAGAGATCCCATCTCCTTGATGTCTTTGAGAAAAACGGATATAGCAGGCGCCTAGGTCGGAAGGCTTTCCTTAAAGCCTCTAGAAATGCGGTAATTAAGAAAGAACCTAAGGAGCGCCGACTAGGTGTCCATCTTCCCTAGGTCCAAGGGACCAGGGACAAGATTGCTCGGATCCTTAGGAAGTTTGATATTCCCTCAACCTTCAGGCCCCTCAGAACCATTCGTAATTCCCTTTGGTCGGTGAAAGACCCTGTTAACCCTAAAGACATGAAGGGTGTTTATTTGATCCCTTGTTCATGTGGGACTCCCTATATCGGGGAAACAGGGCGCTCCATTCAGCAGAGTATTTGCGAACATGCAGCTGACTTGAGGCATGGGAGAACGAAGTCTTCAGCCTTAGCAGAGCATGTGGGCAAGACCAAGCACCATGTCTGTATTGAGGAGGCCAAAGTTATTGCCAAAGTTGCTCAGTTCCATCATCGCAAATTGAGGGAAGCTATTGAAATTGAGCGAAGGCCTAATAATCTCAACAGAGATGATGGCTGGAAGGTAAGTAGATGTTGGATCCCTGCCCTTTCTTAGTGCTTCTTCCCCTTCCCCCTTGTCTTTCTGGGGTGCTTTCATCGTTCTCCCTGGTGCCTTCTGTTCCGCCTCGATCCTGTGGTTTTCTTGTGGATTTTTTCCATCCTTCGCCTCCTGTTTCTCCTTGTCGTTTTTCCCGATTGATGAATTTTTTCTTGAGTGATCTTAGCAGTATTTTCTTTTCTTATCGAATATGTATATTGTAAATATAGATTATATCGTTAACCATCTCATATTATGATCCTCTTTTAATTGTTTGTATGATTACTACTACTTGTATGATTATTCTTCTTTAATTTTAGATTTATGGATTCTATAGTTTTAATTTAATTTGACTGGATGATTAAGTGGTATTGATTTATTTAATATATTTATAAAGTTAATTTTATTGGCGTATTTAATTAATACTTAACATTTATTCCTGGGTTTAGTTTTATTTGATGGATTTTTAGATTTGGTTTAATTGTATTTTTTCTATTTGTAGGTTTATTTTTATTTTTATTTTTATGTATATATATATATATAATATATATATATATATATTATAATATTATTAATAAATAACTTACTCACTTTTTAAAACTAACTATTAAAATTATTAATCTTAATTTTCACCTTAACAAACTCTTAACATTAAGATTAATTAATTAGCTAAATAAACATCTGACTCAACTTTTTTAAAACTAACCATTAAAAATTATTAATCTTAATTTTCACCTTAACAAGCGAATATATATATGTACATATGTATGTTTAATATATTACCAATTCCAAATAACCTAACATTATTATTGGATTAAATTATATACATATATACAAAATTTAGTTATATTGGATCTAATTAAATTAATAATTTAAGACTTAACATTAGCTTAGTCTATTCACTTACCTTTTTTATAGTATTTCCATGAAATAATAATAATAACTTTATAACCATTAAAATTATTTAACTGTAGCAACCTAATGTTAGTATATTAATTTGAATAAATAAATAATTTATCGTTGGGTACTAGTCCCTTATTTATTTATTTTTACCTATTTTTACTTATTCCATAAATAGAACAATATATTAATAATATTAATATTAAATAATAATAATTAACAAATATAATTTTGACCTAGGTCCTATAGTCAAAATTAGCCGTTATTCAGAGTTAGTCGTTGGAGTCTCTGCTCAGACTATTTAACATGCTAAGGCTGGATCTATGTCTTCAACTTGTCCTGACGATGAACCACACTGGTTGGTTCGAAACGCGTCGACAAAGGTCTTTCTATACGTGATTTTCGCCGAAGCTCTTCTTATAACTTTGATGGATCACAGAAGCCTCAATACTACAGGTATTAATCTAACTGTGGGTGTAACTTCTAGAAGAAGACGAGGATCAAGCATAAATGATCTTAGCCATTGATTAGCTTCTAATCTGGGTTGTTGAATGTCAACGTGAAGATTATTTTAGGAGAGGCTTGAGGGTCATTTGGAACACACACAAAGAGAGTTCAAAAGATCGAATTTCTAAAGCAGGGTAGCTACCAGAAGAGAAATTCGAAGTGAGCTTTTGCAGTGAGGGGTAGTGATAGTATACGAAGGGAAATCTTTCCCGATTGGAGAATACTCACCGGAGAAGGCAGAGGGAGATCCAACAGTGGCAACATTGTGCCAGAGGGGCTGATGCAGAGCCATGTAAAAGCCAAGAGGGAGTTCGAAATTTGCAGAGGGAATTCAAGTTTCAAAAGCCGGGATCCACTGTGTGAGAACGGGAGGTAGAAATCAAATCACCTGGGTAGCAAATCGACCAGCCAGAGGATTGACACTGCCCCAAGCGAGCTTGACGCTGGGCTAACGTAGACACTGCGCAGAGGCAGACAGAGAAGTTGAGGGAAATCTTTCTGGGGTTGGATCAGCTAGGATTTCAGTGACACTGTGAGGTAATCTCACAAATCTCTCTGTCAGGATTATTCTCTGTAAGTGGATTGTCAAGAGGGTTTCCAAAGATGTATTCAAGTTTTACTACTGCGTAATAATAAAACCCTCAGAGCTGTTGCACTGGTTTTCCTGCATTGGGTTTTTTAGGGACGTTTTTCCAAAAACAACTGTCATTTGTGTGTATCTTTCTCTATTGTTCAGTTTCATGTTTTGGCAAATTATTTAAATGGTGTACGCTGCAATGTATATATTTCGATGTTTTCCATAGGAAACTACAAATAACTTCATGTAAATCTAACAAGTAGAAGAAATATCGTCAGTGCTACAATAGGAATTTCCCGGGTTTAAGGAATTTTCACATGGTATTAGAGCAGTGCATGTGAAGCAAGAAGAACAATGCCAGAGAACCCAGCGCTAACCAGAAAAGGAGTTCGAAAAAGCTGTAGGAGGCAGCAGTTCGAATCCCCAGAGGGGTTTGTGCAGTCCTAGCTGGAGGGCTGAATTTCGAGGCAATCTATCTGTGAGTGAGTCGACAGAGAGGAAGGGCTTCTAGTTCAAAATTTTTCCGTGGTAGAGGGAGCAACGCTGAGCCTCAGCGTGAGGAAGAGCTAGTGGGTCGCAGTTTTTCTCTAGGCCGTTTTGCTGGGCAAAAGGACATCATAAGAGAAGAGAAGCACAATAAGGGAATTTTTCCTCAGTGAACTTCCCGCCAAGAAGTTCGTTTTCTTATTGGCTGAGTAGCAATAGTAAGAAGCAAAGAGGAGCAATTCGACAATTTTCGTGGTAGAGATGGAAACCAGTGGTCTGAGAGATCAGAATAGATTGGATAGAGCATCCAAATACATCATCTGGAAGGCTAGAATTCCTTCCTTCTAGATGAGCATGCTCTCAAGACATATGTCGACATTGTGGTGGTTATGCCTGCAGATCAAGATCCGCTAAAGAAGTACAAAGCAGAAATGGCAAAGGCAAAGGGAATGATCTTCGACGGAGTAAAGGATCATGTAGTTTGTCACATCGTTAGGAGAGGGACTACTAAGGAGATGTCGGATGTGTTGCCTACACTATATCAGGGATCTTCCGAGCAGTGGAAAATATACTTAGAGTAGAAATTGAGATCTGCATAGATGCAGAAGGGGGAACACGTAGATCTGTTCCTCACGAAGCTTCAGGAGACTCGAGATGAGTTATCAGCTGTGGGGTCTACACCTCAAGATTCCGAGTTGGTTAGACTGGTCCTTAGTTCTGTCTCAGATGAGTGGCAAGTCTTTGTCCAGAGTATCCTGGGCAGGGCGACTTTATTGAATTGGGATGAGATGTGGGCAGCTCTCAAGTAAGAGGAGTTGAGGAGAACTTGGTCAAGTGTAAACTTGAAGGAAACAACGGTAGTGGGTCGAAGCCCGAGGAGGAGGATGAGAATGCAGCCCTTGCATCCAAGGGCCAACGAAGGCAAAAGAAGGAAGTCTCGAAGATAAAATGCTTCAGGTGTGGTGAGATGGGTCACTACGCAACAAAGTGTCCTCTCAAGAAGAAGGAAAAAGATGAGAAGCACGATTCGAAGGCTGCACCTGCGAAGATCGAGGAGGATGAGTTTGCCATGATCACTGAGATACCTCCAGGAGGGAGTGGGCTGATTTGGAGCTGTAGTTCGAAAGAGCTACAGATGGGCAGGATCCTTGAGGAGCCCGTCTCTTAGATCAATTCCTTGCTACGGGAGCCCAAATCAGGAGTAGCAGGATGGACGAAGTGTCAGATGGTGCAAAGGAGTGTTGGAGCGACAAATGCAGTGGCTAGAACGCTAAGTCTGAGCAGCCTAGTGCACAGTAGCAACAATGCAGGGAGGCATAGTGTAGTAGAAGCAACAACATTGTGGCTTTAAAGCGACAATGTGGGACTAGCAGGAGTCAGATCTTCAACATCGAGATGCATCTATGCAGAACACTTGTTCAGTAATTTGGGATGATTTTTCATTGTTGATGCAGTATCAACAATAATTTGTAGTGCAAGGGCAGTTGGCAGTGGCAGTGCCAACAACAACACGGATGCAGAAATTCAGAGGGAGTTGTAGTACGGATGTAGTGTTGACAGTGGCAGGGTCAGCAACAGTACATATGCAACATTTGCTCAGTAGTTGGTGGACAACATGTCAGGCATCAACAACGTAGAGGACGATGTCATGAAGTCAGGGTGATGCTTCAATGGGAGGCATTGCTAGAGCACATTCCTCGCTAAGAGGGAGTGTTGATTTCTGGTAGCATCAGGTGTGCTCTAAGTCTCAAATTTTGCAGGGAGGCTTGGGCACATGTATTCCAAAGAACCCAGAAAGCATTTTGGGAAATTCCAGTGAGAGACAGGTTTATTAAAATAATTAACTATTTTTAATGGGTCCCTAAGTCTAAACTTAGGAAATTAAAATAATTAATGGGTATTAATCTAACGTGGGTGTAACTTCTAGAAGAAGACGAGGATCAAGCAGAAATTATCTTAGCCATTGATTAGCTTCTAATCTAGGCCGTTGAATGTCAACGAGAAGATTATTTAAGGAGGCTTGAGGGTCATTTGGAACACACACAGAGAGAGTTGAGAAGATCGAATTTCTGAAGTTGAGCAATTGCCGAAAGAGAAATTCGAAGTGAGATTTTGCAGTGAGGGGCAGGGATAGTATCTGAAGGGAAATCGTTCTTGGTCGGAGAATACTCAGTAGAGAAGGTAGAGGGAGATCCAACAGTGGAAACGCTATGCCAGAGGGGCTGACGTAGAGGCACACAGAGGCAGCGCAAAAGCCAAGAGGGAGTCTGAAATTTGCAGAGGGAATTCGAGTTTCAGAAGCCGGGATTTGGGGTGTGAGACCGGGAGGCAGAAATCGAAATACCTGGGCAGCAAGTCAACCAACCAGAGGATTGACATTGTCCCCAGTGAGCTTGATGTTGGGCTGATGCAGACACTACGTAGAGGCAGCTAGAGAAGCCGGGGGCAATCTTTCTGGGGCTGGATCAACTAGGATTCCCAGTGATAGTACAAATCTCTCTATCAGGATTATTCTCTGTAACTGGATTGTCGAGAGGACCTCCAGAGATGTATTCAGGTCTTACTACTGCATAATAATAAAACGCTCAGAGTTGCTGCACCAGTTCTCCTGCATTGGGTTTTTCCGGGGACGTTTTTCCAAAAACAACTATGTCATTTGTGTGTATCTATCTCTATTGTTCAGTTTCTTGTTTCGGAAAATTATTTAAATGGTGTAGGCTGCAACGTATGTATTTCGATGTTTGTCGCAGGAAACTGTAAATAACTTGTTCATGTAAATCTAACTAGTAGAAGAAATATCATCAATGTTGCAGTAGGTATTCCCGGGTTTAAGGAATTTTCACATGTATGAGGGCCATTATCCCTGGTACGGGAGCCTTAGACTGTTGTATTATTCAATTTGATTAGTATAACGAAGTTGGGTTGTAAAATTTGTAAAAAGCTGTGTATATTTGGTGCACTAGTAGATTTACTGTTGTTCATATTCCATTGTGCAAACTTGCAAAGTAGCTTCGTTGTGATTCTTGGTTTGGTAGCGTCAGTGATTTAAGATTCTACCCTAGGCACCATGATCAAGGAAAAACAATAGAAGAACCTTGTAATGTGAATGTCTTGATCTCTGTGATACGAAGGGTTTACAATCTCTGTGATAATGCGAGATTCTAGTGACAATAACAATGTTCATGATACATAATGACAGTGACCATACATGATGACAATAACAATGTTCATGATACATAATGACAGTGACCTCTAATAGTAGAGTGACATTCAGTGATATGTCTTGATGAAAGCAATAACCTTACTCTTGTGACAATTATACATAGTAGTAATCTTAATGATGATTGGACATAATACATGGAAGAGATACTAGTTCTTGTATCAGTGACCTTGAAGCATGATAGTGACCTATATGTGCATGGCAGTGATTTTGATATGACATGACCTAGACATGGCAGCGAGATATATGATGATAGTGACCATGCTCTTATGATGACAGTGACCTTGCTCTTATGATACATGACAGTAATGATGACACTTGTCAATGATGATGTTCCTTGAACATAGATGTGACATCATCTATGAACATCATAGATGTGACTTGGGACAGTATATGGTCCTAAGGATGTGACCCTAAGAACCCTAAATTTGGTTAAGTCTCCCACAATTTAAGACAACCTTTGGACCCCAAGACTCAACATAGATCAGCAAGGTTGACCTTGTTCCCAAGTAAACTTTGACCATATACATCAAGAGAGTGCACTTTTCCTCATGAACCAACCATAGACATGTAGATGGATCCTCATGAAAGATCAATTCTAGTGACTTGTGTTTGATGACACTTATTTCGACTCAAATTAAAAACTACCTTCTCAGAAAACAAATCTAAAGTTAAAGGACTACCTCAAACCTAGAACTAATATTGTTTTCTTGTTTTTACATAAAGCAATGAACCATACTTTTGAAAATAAACCTATTCTAACCAACATGAATCATAACTGATCAACATACTCAAAAAGCTAGTGAAGCCAAACATGTCGTAGTGCCCCTCAACACTAAGTCAACGAGACTAACACAAAGAAGAGAAACATTTTTATTTTTTAAAATATTAATGAAACCAAGTTAAATTTCTCAACAATGCAACCACATATTCCCATAATGTTTACTAGATTATACACATACATATTTCAGCCAAATGCATTCATATTGCCAATTCTGATTGTACTCCATTTACAATTAGTTTTCATTGGAAACTATATCATAATCTTCCAATATGATTATCAATCAACCCTCTGGGCATCATTCAGTTGGGAAGGCACAGATTCTATCCATTGGAAACATCCACTGGCCGGTCTTCAGTATACTAGCATTTACCATTTCCAACAGAAAGACTGTCACTATAAAGAAAAGTATGCATTGAATAGGTCAGATGGGGGACTATGGATGGAAAACCAGATTTACCATTTTGTATGTTTCTATATACAGTAGCATGGAGATTTTTCGTTTTGCAGTGATATGTATGGCATTTTGTATTTCAAGGCAACTATCATAGTGAAGTGATAAATCATAATATGTTATCTGAGCATTCAAGATTGTGTCTAACAATCTTGGTTCATATAACTGTTGATTTCAACGATTAGGTAATTCTCGTTGATGTGGGAACTAGTATTATAAGTTTTGAAGTTGTAATTTTACCAATATTATTTTGTAGGTTGTTGGCAAAAAGTATGTAAGGTTATATCCAGCATCAGTGTCAGAAGAGTTGTACCCATACAGTGAACCGATGCTGAGCAATTCTAGTCAGGTAATATTAAATTCTTAGAATATGATGACTTCACTGGATGAAAATAAGTGCTTGAACTTGCCATGCAAACTTCACTGGTTTGAAGTGATGCTATTGTGGAAAATGTCATTTACGCATTGTCATGCTTTTCATCATCTTTTCCTCAAAATTTCTGTATCTGAAAATATATCTAGAGACACAATCTTAATTAACATGCGATAACTCACAAGTAAAAAGTATGTGGTTCATTTTATATACTTGCCTCTTCCATTTGCATTTGCAGGACATTAAACTTGCTTCTAATGTTATTCTTGTGTACGTTGTGGGTGTATTTAGACATCAATTAAGGCAGCCCACCTCTATTCTCTTACATTCAGATTTTGTTTAAATTTTATAATGATTGTACATTTATTTATATGATAAACTTGAACAAGTGCCTACTAGTGAAAACTTTGTCTTGGATATTAGCGTGAGGGATTCCCAATGTGGTAGATAAGACAAGATAATGTCCAATGAATGACCACAAAAGTAGGTCAACGGGGCTGAACCATAATTTTAAGAACCGGAAACAGGCTTTGAGCCAGCCACCTGTCTAACCAGGCTTGGAATTGGATTGAACCAGATTCAATGAACTGGATTTGAAAAATGCATAAAATAATTAATTTTTAATGAAAAAATTATTTTTAAGATTTCAACCCATGATTCCAAAACATTAGAGACAAAATATGTAAAGTTTGTTCATCTATCTACCATGTAAGGGTGAATATATCAAAGTGGCACTAAGTGCAATACATATCAACTACAAAATACATAATCAATAAGGCCTAGGACAGCAAAGTACATGGCCTCCATATGGCCTACAAGGATTTTGACTTGGGATTATTTTGGGCTTGCATTGGTGCTGCCAAAAATGAAATCATGCATATGTGTACCAGCAAGTGGGAACTATGATACAATCAAGAGTGGTCAATCATCCATCTCATCTCGTGATTAATATTATAATTCCCTTAACATTAAATGAAAACACATGATTACATAAATGGTGAGTGTACCTTATAATAGATGATCCAAATTCCTTCAAGCAGTATGCTAGATGGAAGAAGAACACTGATCCAAGCATATGTGGAGGGTTTTGAGGTATACGCATCTATGGATCATTATAGGGATGCTAGCTGGCAAGCTGATCAAATTGGAGAAAGAAATTTCCCCTAGGAGTTACCCACTTTGGTGGGTAACATCTGGCTCCAACTAGGGGACATGTGCTCACCGTAGAGTGCATGATCCATGTGTTCAAATGACGAGTGCATGAGAATTCCAGCAATCCTTGGTGCTTGCAGACTCGTTACCTGTAAACTCAAAGTAACTTGTTCATAGCAACTAAGTAGGGTGCTGATCATCACCCTTGCGATATAGGAATAATAATAAAACTATTAGCTAAAATAACATATCTGAAATCTATCTAGCTATGCCAGAAAATTAGTATGCGGATATCAAAGAAGGATGCAAAATCAAGAATGCAAGGCACACAATCCTACCTACCTACTCTAATCTGTGCTAAACAAGAGCTATTTATAATCATATAACCAATGAAGGAAGCAGGCTGTTTAATGTTTTTTTTTTCACTTGCTGGTTCACGGATACCCTGGTCAGTGGGTAGCCGCTACGTCCAGGGGTTTAAATCTCTGAGTGGACGCCACCCAAAGGGCATCAACACCCCTCGGCCTATTTACTGACCTAACCCCAAGAGCTTTCGGGATTCGACCCTGTGACCTCCCATTGGCGAGGCACTTGATTTGACCGATTGAGCTAACTCTTGGGGCTTGGCTGTTTAATGTTATATGTTAGTGTGTTTTAAGTTGTATTGAGCAGTTATGATAGTCATAGAGAGTGTAAAATGGTGCCTGGTGTTTAAATTTAAGGATTTTTTTTAATTTTTTGGAGAGGATTTATAATTTTATTGGTGTGTGTGTGTGTGTTGTGGAACAACCTAGGCAGCAATTTGTGGCTTAGAAGTCAAAGAAAGGAGTAGTATGCATTGAAAATTTGAAATATTAACTGAACCAGAGCGATAATGGCTTGACATTGGTAACACTAAAATATAGTCAGTGAACTGGCTGAAGGCAAAAAAGTAGGACCACAAACTGAGCTAGAATGCCTTGGCTCTTGTAGCCTGTGGGCCAGGGACATGGGTGGAACCATGAAATATGTGTGGATATGGGTGGCACTCTTATAGACGGTATGATAAAGCAAGGACATTGATAAAAACTGCATTTTAGATACACAACCTCTCAAAGTGAAAATACAGTTCATTTAAAGAGGAATTTGACAGGAAAGACAAAAACTAGTGACAATTCTTGAGGGTGAGAATCCCACATGGACCAGGAGAGATTCTTGACATTTCCTGGTAGTAGTGCTATAGGAGTATTCAAGTACTCTGTTAATGCCATAATATCATGCCAAGCGTATCTGAGGTTTTAATTGACGATTAATTGGTTAGTTGGCACCGATAACATCTCATTATATAAATGGTTTAAATTTCTTGTACTGCCACCTCCAGAGCATGCCCATTCTTAGAATAGTTTCCTTGGCAGTTTTTGCATTATCTTAAGTGCTGATGATGTATTGGCTGTTCTTTTTATGAAGCATCTTTCTTTGGATATTACTGTGTACATGATAGTGTCTGTGATTACCTACGTGCAGGGTTCTCCAACCCGTATGTTACCTATCTAATTAATATGTAGGTAACTCACTGTCTATAACATGAAATGAGTTTGCATTTCTTCTGATTGTTTTAGGTTAGACATATTATTTAAATGCTCTTTATTGCAGTTATTTATATCATATTTTCCGTTGGTGCTGTTTGGCCACATGTGGACATCATGTGAATGTATTGACCAGTTGTGGGCATGATCAATTTTAGACAGTACTTATCTTTTCCATTTGGTCCATAGACTTGCTAGGAAACAGGAGGTTGCTGGTGCCCTTGTGTCAGATTGAATTATGAAACGATTATCTTGTGAATATGCTTGTCTGGATGGGGGATCGGCAGCCTTTGTTGAATTTTTGATTGTCTAGGCTTACAACTTACGTCTATTAAACCTTAAAAATATATGGATGTCGCTAATAAATATTCATATTTATAGTGTGGAAAAAGTCTGCAAAAAATCGCGATTCAATCCTAAAATTGCGATTTTTTCAACAAAATGATTTAATCCTCCGATTTTTTGCAGACTTTTTTAGAAACGAAAAAATCGTGATTTAATCGTTATATGCCCGATTTAATTGGGAGTTGACCCAAAAAGTCGGCCGCCCTCCCAGGCCGCGTATAAAGAGGCCGAAAATGATATCAATTTCCTCTGTTTTTCCTCCCATTCGGCGCTGTGGAGATTCATAGCTGTTTGCCATTGCCCTAGAGGAGAATATGTGAGTTTTGTGGTGGGGATTTGGAGATTTGTCCACTGCTCAACATGGGAGATTCAAAGTGCCGAATTGCTGCTGCCAGGTATGTATTTTAATTTCTCTCTTAGTTTTTTTTTACACAAATGATTTCTTAAATCTTTCTATACTTCTCTAAAATTTTTTTAGTTTGTTTATATCTTATTTTTGCCTAGAATTTTGAAAGGGAAACATTGTTTAGAATCTAGATTGAAGCAAAACTTCAATTTTCAAGAATAAAATGACAAAAATTCAAACCCTTGTTTACTGAATCTGAGTGTTTTCAAGTGACTGAGAAGAGGCATTTAAAATCTAAAAGCAACTATTGCATTTGTGTTTGCTTCTTATGTGATGGGAAATTTTTAATTTGTTTCAATTTTTTTTGTGCCCAGGTTTAAATTTAAGTTCAAAGTTTAAAACAAAATGCCAAGGCTTTGGATGCTATGTGGGAATATGGTGAACTTGATACTATACACGAATCTGGGGGGATCAATAGAATGTATTTGACTTGCAAGTTGTGTGGCAAGCATATGTCAGGAGGTATCAACAGATTAAAATTCCTTTTGGAGCAAATTCCGGGGCAAAATGTTGACCTTTGTCCAAATACAACTCCAGAAATCATCTGACAGGCCATTCAATCATTGATGGATAAATGGGAGGGAAAAGACACCAGGTCAACACTAAAATTCCAACTTATAGGGGCCTCAAGAGTGGGGGGAATTGAGAGTGGTAGTGCTTCTTCAACATCACCTTCCTCACCCATATGTCCCAACCCCTCATCTATCTCATATTTTTTTGTTCCTAGAACCATCACTGGTGCACAACCTGGTATCAAATTATCACTTAAAAAAAAGAAAAAGGCAGAAGCTGACAGGTTGGTCAGTAAGTGTCTTCTATGGAGTAATGTTCCTTTCAACATTGTTAAGACAAACCCATTCTACTAGCCTATGTTTGATGCTGTTGCTGTCGTTGGCCCGAGGTACAAAGTCCCCACCTTTGCAGAATTGAGAGGGTCTCTTCTTCAAGATGAAAACACTGATTGCAATTCTAGATTGGAGGAGTTTAGGGCATCATGGGAACAAACTGGATGCACAGTGATGTCAGATGGTTGGACTAACTAGAAGGGTAGGACCCTTAACTTCTTGGTTAGTTGTCCCAAGGGGACAATGTTTATGAAATCTGTTGATGCATCTGCACACATTAAAGATGCACGTACATTATGTGAGTTGTTGGACCTCTTCATTCAGGGAGTAGGCCCAGGCAATGTTGTCCAAGTCATAACGGACAACGTTGCAAATTATGTTGCAGCTGGCAAGTTGCTTATGGAGAGGTATCCTAACTTGTTTTGGACACCTTGTGCTGCTCATTGCATTGACTTGATTTTGGAGGATATAGGTAAGATTCCTATTGTGAAGGATATTGTTGAATCATCCAGTAGCATAACAAAATTTATATATAATCATGCATCTGTGCTTAGCTTGATGAGAAATTACACCAAAAACAAATAGTTAGTGCGTCTTGCCATTACGCGATTTGCCACGACTTTCATATCTCTTCAGTCTCTATTGAATTCTATGTGGGATGTGAAGAGCGTGTTTCTTTCAGTGGATTGGTGTGCTTTATCTATTAGCCGCAAACCAGAGGGAGAGGACATATGCAGACTAGTTTCATATGATCAGAGCTTTTGGGCAGGAGTAGAGGAGGTGTGTGCCATTTCAAAACCTTTGGTAAAGGTTTTTCGGTTGGGTCATGGGGACAAGCCTGCAATGGGCTACTTGTATGAGGCTATGGATAGGGCCAAAGAAGCCATTCGTGCTTATTATGAAGATAAGGGAGACGAGGGGTTAGAGAAACAACAGGTCATATGGAGAGTGATTGATGAGCGATGGAACAATACCCTCCATCGCCCCATTCATGATGCGGGTATCTACCTCAACCCCGCATTTGCTTACGCCTGTGGTTTCAGATTTGATGCCAAGGTGATGGATGGATTCTTCACTTGTGTCAAGAGGATGGTGTCATGTGAGCAAGAACGTGAAGATATTTCTAAAGAAATGGAGGTCTATAGGAAGGGAGGTGGCACATTTGGTTTTACCATGGCTATTAAGAATAGGACGACCAAAATGCCAGGTAAGCTTCAGTTTGTTTCAAACTTTCAAGTTTAGAATTTTAATGTTTTTTTTTTATGTTTCTCATTTTTCTTTTAACTTGTAGATGCTTGGTGGACAAGCTATGGTGTTAGAGTACCCCATCTCCAAAAGCTTGCCATTCGAGTGCTCAGCCAAACATGCAGTTCCTCTGGGTGTGATCGCAACTGGAGTTATTTGACAAAATACACAACAAAAAGCGCAACGGGTAAAAAAATTTCAAATTAAATTTTTTGAATTCATTTGATTATTTTTAATATTTAAATTTTCTAAGTACTAAGTTACAATCTATGACCCTAATACAGATTGGAGTCCCAACGCCTCAATGACATGGTCTACCTCTACTACAATCTTTGATTGTGGGTGAGACAACTTCAAACACCTACTAATGTGGAAGCCATCTCATTGGACAATATTGATACCACCGCTGCATGGAGGGTCGAGGCTGAGAGGTCAATCATGGACTCGATCCCGGATTGGTTAGGCGTGGATCTAGAGGATGTAGCAGTTGCAGGGGAGGGAGAGCCAGAGGTAGAGGAGGAGGAGCAACATGAGGGTCAGGAGGCAGAGTTGGTTGAGGATGATGGGCAGCAACAACATAGGACAAAGGCCACCTCTTCCATCGGCTTCTAGAGGACGACTTACTCCATTTGTATTTCTAGGGTCTAGGCCTTCTTCCTCTAGAGGAAAAGGCAAAGCCATTCCCTATTCCCGTAAAAGGGAAGAGGATCTCAGTGACTGATTACTTTATGACTTTTAGATGACTTATAAGTTATGATATACATTTATTATATTTTTTGTTGATATTTTGACTCTTGAAAGTTGAGACTCAGACAGGACTCAAGATTCAGGAGTTGATTCACTATTTTGATGTGATGTAGCATTAAACTTCATATACATATTATATATTAGCTTTCTTTACATGTTTATGTGGAAATGCATTTATTTGATGTTGTGGATACTCTAGATGTTAAAAAAAATAAAAAATAAAATGAATATTTTTGTGTTTTTTAATTTTGCTGTCTTTTTCAAAGAACTCCCGACTTTAATGAGTTTTTCAACTTTTGGACCCTTGCCGAATTAATCCCGACTTCAACTTTTTCCACATTGATAAATATGCTTTAAATACGTGGCAATTCGGTAAAGTTTTATAAGATAATTGAACAGGGGCTCACATACAAATGAATGATTTAGATGCTTGTTTTATTTCCTCCATTTCAGTAATTATTTTTTGTGAAAATGCAATTAAAGGTTGATGCATTGTACAAAAGGATGTACTTATAAGTTATGCCATGCGATTGAATAAGCTTATGAAACATGTTGAAACCTATAGGAGAGGAATTATATTATTAAATACAATTCTTTGATTTCTGTCATTCTTTCAGATATATGAACACATGGTTTATCAGATGTAATGTAGCTTGTTCTGTCTTAAGTGTATTTGCAGACCTAATTCATGACAGCATAATAATCCACATGGATGACTTCACTGCCTATGGAAACACATTCTAGGAAGCCCTAATAAATCTGGAAAATGTGCTAAAAGGATGCCAGGAAATAAATCTATCCTAAAGAATTGACAAGTACTGCATGCTCATGAATGAGAGTATAGTTTTAGGAAATCACATTTCTTCTAGGTATTGAGGTATGCTCAGCTAAAATACAACACAATTCAACACAACTGAAAATCAGCAACACCTCAAAACAGACAAATAATAAGACAATTTAGTCTGCACAATTTTGTTTGAAGATTGAGACAAATTCAGTTACTTTATATTGTTAGTTTGGTCTGTTTCTGGTTATCATAGCCTTTATGAAGGACTAACCAGTATGTGATAAAGGGGGATGCTTTCAGCTGTGTGCTTTTTTGTTATATTTTTGTAAAAGTTACACCCTGTAGATACATGGCTTTCATAATCTCATTATTACTTTTGGCATCCATGAATATGTTTGAATTTTGGAATTTATTTTTGTCCCGAGTGTAGTACTTGCAGTGGTGATGAACTTCATTTATCCAAATCTTAATAATGGGTTTTTGACAATTATGTAGGTGGATCTGGACAATCTGGACAGTGCAAAGTTTCCAAGAGCAGAACAACTTTCTTTCATGGATTGTATCTTAGATGAAGGAGAGATGTTGTATATACCGCCTAAATGGTGGCATTATGTGAAGTCCCTTAGTATAAGCTTTTCAGTCAGCTTTTGGTGGAATGTAGTAAGTAGTGATGACGATGATGCCCAATAAATTGTTTATTTGAAGTATATGATTTGATCATGTCAGCATAACCTTTTCTTTCATGTAATTAAATATCCAGAGTGCACTGAAAATGCAGTGCATGTGAATATGATCTTCTTTCCTATTATTAATTTCATTTGTGCATAATATAAATGGAAGAAAAATGTACAGCTCCAAATCCAATTGGCTGTATGTGCTTTATATTTTTTTGTACCATGAACTCCTTGTATCAGTCGAGGATATGCTTTATCTTCAAATAATGCTCCATCATATGGTATTCTACAATGCTAATCTTTCTTCTGTCAATTTGATGAAAGTGACCCGGATAACCCTGATCATTTAGAGGCTGAGTTGCAGGAAGCATGGGATACCCCCATGGTATCAGCCGTGTTTCGGTATGTAAAACCTGAAACATGTTTCATCCAGGCTGAAACATGTTTCACTTTTTTGAAACGCATTCCAGGCCCCATACCCCACATTTCAGTGTTTGTACTTCACGTTTTAGCATTCTGTATGGCACATGTGGGGTGGTACAACATGCTTGTGTGGTGTTTGCGGGCTGAATGAAAATTATTTTGAAAAAACAATAATTTATGTGTGGTGCATGTTACCCACCACCTATGGGTAGTATATATAGAGGATTTTTTTTTCTCCTAGATGATCCTCAGCCTGCAGCTAGCAACCCCTTGCAGCCACTAGATAGCTCGATATGCCATTATCTTCGCCACTTGAGCCAGCCATGTGGGCCTTCGCCCACTTGTTATGATCGTATGTTTGAAGGTGGGCCTCCCAACCCCGAAGGTATGACTTTCCATTGGTATAGTTGAGTAATTTTCCTTATTTGTCATGGGCACTTCAGGCATGGATTGGTGAGGGGATTTGGTGGAAAGAGTGGGCTAGGTTTGTACTCTTGTCTCCAATGCCCGATTCCATGGTTAGATTTGTATCCTAATCTCGTGGGATCTCCTTTACTAGCCCCTAGCTTTAGGGTTGGCACTAGGGAAATCCCGACTTTGGTTGCGTGGTCTCGCTTCTCGACACCACATACATTCCCCCCTTCCACTCATTTTAGCCCCACTTTTTTCCATCCGGGTACACGTGTCCATTGGGTCCTCATATGGGTTAGCCTCCCCCTTCCCTTCTCCACACCTTGGGTTGGGCCTGAAACGATTCCCCAGAGGTTGATGCAACTAAAAAGAAAAGAAAAAGCATATTTTGGCCACTCTCAATAGAAAATGTACCACAAAATGCAAAAGATGGCTGGGACATACAAATTTAGCATGTGGGAAAAAGCCAAACATGAGCTCTACCCCTTATCCATGGCCATCACCTTGGTTTCTATGGGCCCTAGGTGAGCCCCCTCCATAATTAAGGAACCCATGATTGCCCCAACCTCTGGTGGGCGATCAGCTTCCCCACCTTAAGTGGGTATCCACTGTTATATACTGCACATCATGCTCTCATCCCCTAGAGCCCCGAACAATTATGAAAAAAATCAATCAAAGGCAAAAGGCATATGAAGAAGGGTGGAAAAATAAAGGTTGGGGTAACTCATGTACCATGATTTGCTCTTTCCTACACTCATATACCTAGGTGTGGGCTTCCTTTACTATAGCTACCCTTGTACCATAACATGTGGTCTGGATGAATCCCCTGATCTCCACTCCATTCCATTATTTTATCTTTTTCCACCTACTGTTGATTTGGGGTAGCATCGGATGTGCTCTAGCCACGAAATTTGGTGGAGAGGTTGGGGCACATGAGATCTCCAATACCCAAAAAGGGTTTGGGCAGATTCTAAACAGTTCATGAGATATTAAAACAATTAATATTTTTAATGAAATCCGCAAGTCTAAAATTATGGAAAATAAAATATTAATGTGTATTAATATGAAATTGCGTTAGAATGGTCCAAAAGGCATGGATCAAGCCAGACATCTTAGTTGTTGATTAGGGACTTAATCTCGGTCGTTGATATGTCAACAGGAAAAGTATAAGAGGAGGCTTGAGGGTCACTTGGAGAATACACCAAAGTGATCAGCCATTCTATTCTTTAGAGAGGGGTTTGCTAAGAGAGATAGAGTTAGTGATCGAGAGATGCAGCTAAGGGGCAATTGAGTACAGAGAGACAAAGAGGCAGAGATAGTATCGAGAGAGCAGCGCAGTAGCCGGGGAGAGTGATGCAAAGCCAGCCAGGGCTCACGTAGGGCCACGTAGAGACAGTTGGGAGCTGCACAGAGCCTCAGAGAGGCCGGCGTTGCTGATGCAGAGGGCTAGAGGGATGATGTAGGGCCTCCTAAGGCTGACGCAGACCCATCTGGGGTGACACAGGGCCAGCGCTAGGCAGAGAGGGGCTTACACAGTCCAAAGAGAGGCTGACAGTGGGGTTTATGGGGCAAATTTGTGCTGAGTAGCTACCAGAAGGTTTATCTGGGGTTTCAACCAGGAGATTTGTCAGAAACTGAGAGGTATTATTGCTAAGGAAATTCTCTGTTGGGTAGGCCAGTTTCGACACCCAAATTGTACTCTGATATTGCTTAATAAGAAAAACCTCAAATAGTTGCATCGGTTTTCCCACATTGGGTTTTTCTGGGGACATTAGTCCAAAAATAATGGTGTCATATGATGTGCTTGTTTCTCTTTCCTTTAGTTGCTGATTTGTAATATGTTGAGCATGCACTAGTGTTTATTTTCAGTATTTACATTGTAAATAACTTGTTAAGTAAAATAACAAGTAGGTAGGAATAAATTAGATAAAGTGCATGGAGGGCTTCTAACTAAGTAAACTTAAAAACTTCAACATGGTATCAGAGCATGAATGTAGATCACAGGAGGCCTAAAGGACATCAACCGAGCGAAGCAAAAGCAACATAAAACAGTTGTCCCGAGGTGACAGAAGCTGTTTCTATCAGGGCAACAACAAAGAAGGGTGATGTAGTGTCTGCGTCATCAAGGGTGAGCCGGGAAGAGGCAGCGCAGAGGCTAAGGAAGGCAAAAGGAGCCTCACACAGAGCCACACAATAGCTGGGAGGGCTAACACAGTTCACTGAGGAGGCCAGGTTGTTGGTGTCGGGATTTCGTAGAACCTAGGGGCTCTCACCTTCAGGTTGCTGGGGTTTAGAAGGCTGCGGGAATATTGTAGAGTGGAGCTGGTGAGGTACTGTAGTCAGAATAGTACCTGACAGAGCAAGGCCAGAGGAGTTGCTACCGAGGGTTTCTAATTGAGGAACTCGGATTAGTGGTGCGGTTGCACAAGACGATCAGAGTAGGGGGCATCTCAACAGCAGCATAAGGATTTCTAGGAGGGAAATCAGGACTCAGAGGGAGTCCAGAAGAGAACTTCCAGATGAGAAGTAGAGACTCAAAGGAGTCGAATGTAGAATTTCCAGGAGGGAAGTAGAGGAGCATCATGGCACTACACGGAGTAAGAGACCAGGATAAACTGGACGGAGCGTCGAACTTTGTAGTCTGGAAGGCTAGAATCTTATCTGTACTTGACAGGAATCGTGTCGAGAACTTCGCCTTGAAGGTAATAGCTATCCCAGTCGACCCCAATAATAATGACAAGTACGAGGAGGCGATGGCGAGGGCCAAGAGAATTATCCTTGACGGGGTCAAGGATCATGTAATACCACACAGTCGAGAAGGAAACGACATTTGAGATGTGGGAGGCTCTTAAGAAGTTGTACCAGCATACTTATGTGCATAGAAGAATGATGCTTGAGAATTAGTTGAGGTCGTATAAGATGAAGAAGGGAGAATTGATTGACACCTTCCTCTGAGGATTGAATGGGATCCGAGATCAGTTGATTGCTATAGAGGCGACACTGGTTCAGGAGCTGATGGTGAGGACAACCCTGAATGTTGTCTTAGAAGACTGGGAGGTATTTGTCTAGAGTATACTGGGCAGAGGGACTCTCCGACCTTGGGACGAGATGTGGGCAACTCTTTGCCAAGAAGAGATCAGAAGGTAGTTGAAGACGGGTAGCAGCAGCAAGGGGATCAAAGTCAAGCAGGAGGAGGAAGATGTGGCCCTAGCATTTGAGGGAAAGCAGGGGAAGCAGAAGAAGAAAGATCTCTCCAAGATTAAGTGCTTCCACTATGGGGAGCTGGGTCATTATGTGACCCAGTGTCCAAGGAAGAAGAGTAAGGGAGAGTCTTCCGAGACTAAGGCAACGCCAGCATGGGCATAAAAGGGATGACTGTGCCATGAGTTCACACGCACCATTTGAGCGGAAGTTGGGAGACATCAAGCTATAGTCAGGTGGACTACAGGTGATGAGTGGAAGGATCTTCGAGGTATCCAACCTCTTGGATTAGACCTTGCTACGGGAGCCCCAAAGAGGAGTAGCGGGATTGGTTGTGTGGGTAGAGATGGATGCGGATGGAGCGACAAAGAGAGCTATAGTGCAGGAGTCCTGAGACAGCGCGAGGCTAGCAGGCTGCAACAATGCGAGAGGCATGAGAGTGTTGCACCAATGCAGGATGGCACAAAGAGGTGTGCAACAGTGCGAGATGCATGGAATTGTTGCAGCAGCGTAGAGGTCAGAGAGGGAGCACTTGTCAGCGGTAGAGGGAGCTTCAACATCAGTGGGTGTCTCTAGCCCAACAGGTAGGTCAGGTCGGGAGATCAGTTAATTACTTCTCAGTAACTGAGTTGCAGTACAGCAGTGGGCAGCACGATGCAACATGATGAGAGGTGCAGTGCGGATACAATGCTGGGAGAAAGGAGCAGCAAAAACATAGATGCAGAGGGAGCTTCTGTACAGATGCAACAGTGGCAGTGGCAGAACCATGGGCAGCAATACAGGATACGACAATGCAGAGGATGGTGGGTAGTAGTCCTGGCATCATCATAGGTACCAATGCCGGATGATAAGAGTAATACTCAATGAGGAGTATTGCTAGAGCATAGTCCTCGCTAAGAGGGAGTGTTGATTTGAGGTAGCATCGGATTTTCTTTAGCCACGAAATTTGGTGGAGAGGTTGGGGCACATGAGATCTCCAATAGCCAGAAAGGGTTTGGGCAGATTCTAAACAATTCAGGAGATATTAAAATAATGAATATTTTTAATGGAGTCCCTAAATCTAAACTTATGGAAAATAAAATATTAATGTGTATTAATATGAAATCGAGTTAGAATGGCTCAAAAGACATGGATCAAGCAAGATCTAATCTTAGCCGTTGATTAGGGACTTAATCTCGGTCGTTGATATGTCAAATGGAAAAGTATAAGAGGGGGCTTGAGGGTCACTTGGAGAATACACTAGAGTGTTCAGTCATTCTATCCTCAAGAGCGGGGTTTGCTAAGAGAGATAGAATTAGTGATCAGGAGATGCAACTGAGGGGCATTTGAGTACAAAGAGACATAGAGGCAGAGATAGTGCCGAGAGCGCAGCGCAGTAGTTGGGGAGAGTGACGCAGAGCCATCCAGGGCTCACATAGGGCCACACAGAGCCTCAGAGAGGCCAGCGTTACTGACACAGGGCCTCCTAAGGCTGACGCAGACCCATCTGGGGTGACGCAGGGCCAGCGCTGGGCAGAGAGGGGCTGATGCAGTCTAGAGAGAGGCTGGCGTTGGGGTTTTTGGGGCAGATTTGTGCTGAGTAGCTGCTGGAAGGTTTATCCGGGGTTTCAACCAGGGTATTTGTCAAAAACTGAGAGGTATTACTGCAAAGGAAATTCTTTGTTGGGTAGGCTAGTTTTGGCACCCAGATTGTACTCTGATATTGCTTAATAAGAAAACACTTAGATAGTTGCACTGGTTTTCCCACATTGGGTTTTTCCAGGGACATTAGTCCAAAAATAATGGTGTCATATGGTGTGATTGTTTCTGTTTCCTTTAGTTGCTGATCTGTAATATGTTGAGCATGCACTAGTGTTTATTTTCAGTGTTTACATTGTAAATAACTTGGTAAGGAAAATAACGAGTAGGTAGGAATACATCAGATAAAGTGCATGGAGGGTTTCTAACTAAGTAAACTTAGAAACTTCATCACCTACCACTTGAGGGATGTACCATGGACATGCCACCCCTTTAAAGGATGAAGCTACTTAACAAGATCCTTGGTTAACCCCCTTATTGAGCTTGGAGACACTTGTACATGCCAAATCCCACTATGGAAGGGCATGCGACCATGAAGTGCCCGATTGATTCCATGACTTGTAAGCTCTTTTACTTGACTATTCTAATGATTTGTTGTATTGGAGGGTAAGGGGACACATTGGTTCTTATGCAGGATTGCAGGTGGGTTTCTATTTGGTTCTTAGTCTCCCTATATGGGGTCCTAGCCCTCTAGAGGGCCACATTGACACTTGTAGGGTGAGCATTGAGAGCCATGGGCCTCCACCATAGTAGAGAGTACTTCATGGATCCCTAGTACCAGTCTTTGATTTCTCATGTTCCACCTTTTGAACAAGGATGATTCACCATACCCAGGCGACTCCACACATGCACCACACACTTGGCATATGATCCGGGGTCTATATGAGGGCTTATGTCATTATCCGAGCCCTTACGGAGGGTTTACATGCACTTTCGATCCACTTGGAGACCCATGAGGATGTCCTTGTGCCCTCCACACCCACTTGGGGGCACCACATGGATTTGCTTGGATAAGATAAAAAGGGGCCAATCCCTTGTTCACTATGTTTGAGGTCCATTCTCACATCACGACACACTCTGAACTTCACTAGGCCTCTTGAAAGGCCCAACGACCCACTTTATTGATCATTTGACCCTCTTGCGAGGCTTATTATTGTGTTATTGAGCTATCTTGGTCGGTTTGTCACCAAGGGATGTTAATATTGCACATTATTTTATTAATTAGGGCTAAATTAGGCCAAATTAGGCAAATTGAACTCCTTAGTGTTTGTATAAATAGAAGTGAAATGATTCATTTGATCATCAAACTTGGATTGGCTTAGTATCCCTTGAGAAAATTTCAGAATTTTTGTTGGGTGAACTTTTGGAACTTTCTTTATACACTATGATGTTTGGATTTTCGCTATTGTCTTTGAAGCTTCTTTCTAATGCAAAGTTGATGAATGGATATACTCTCTCTCATGTACGTCGAATTTTGATTCTATTCCTGTTATTTTACTAGTTTACTGCATGTTATGATTGTCATTGTTCTTGTATGAGTTGAAGTAAATGCGAAATTCTTCTGGGAACCTTGAATAAGGTGATTTAATGTATCTATTGTACTTGAAGAGAGTTGGTGAATGTTCCTAGAGACATCTCTTAGGTTGAAAAAACTTTGAAACTTCATCTCTTTGACAAATTTGAATTATAAATCCCTATTGACCTAGTTGCTGCTCTTGGAGAGGTTAGCAAAGATCAATTAGGGCTCCTTAGCACACAAAATTCTCAATCTATGTGTATCTTGAATCCATTAAGCCCAAGCAATAAGGCACTGATCCTCTGTATTATCCCTATCCAGGAATATTCCTCAAATCCCAGCAAAATCTCATCCAGAAAAATGCACAAGTGGTATTGTGGCCAAGAAAATCACAGAGATATGATAATAATAGTGCAACAACAATAATGTATATATGAAATATAAACAAATACGTAAGAAATGCAGCGAGAAGTGCTAAGCCATTTTATTATACTGAGTAAGGGAATGAGTACATAGGTGATCAAAAATAGGGCACCTCGACTTGCTCAAGGCAAGTGGAGAAATATACTCAGAATAACAAAGAAATGGCTCCTCTCTGAACTGCGTCCAAGCTGCTGGAGATTTGTAGTGCTGCTGCTACTCTTAGAATCAAATGAGGATTTGGGGCTGTTCCCCTCTTCAGAAAAGATGAAACTCTGGAATCAGACTCTACTCAAGAAACCCAAAAAAACCCAGAAAGCTTTTCTGAAATGGCCAACCCTCAAAAATCACCCCCTTGGGGATCTGTGCAGTCCCTCAATGCTCTGCGCTGTCACTGAAGAAACTCTCCAAGAACTTTGCCTGAAATCCTGCCAAAAATCCTCCAATATGCAAGGGCTGGTCCCCTGCTCAATCGCCCAACACAAATCCTCTTGCAAAACCCCAATCCGAAACTCCTGCCAGAAAGAACTGCGTCATCTCTCTCAAGACTGCGCAGTCATCCAAGATGCTCAATCCTCCTGCCAAAATGCTGATGAGACCACTGCAAAAATACTGATGGAAATACCTTGCCCGAGCAGGCACTTGAAATCCCCTGGGGCTAAGGGTGAGATCTTCGAACGGAGAGACTTGATGCACTAAACAGTGCTGCAAATAGGCTAAACAACCAACGTGCTCTAAGTCAAAGTGACTAGCTCAAATGCACATAATCGAATCACCAAAATGGGGAGGCTTCTCTCTCCTTTATAGCCTTTGCCTCTCTCGATCCCAAGGCCCACCTCCTCCAACGTAATTCCTCTCTTGCCACATGTTTCTTCCCTTCTGCGCAGTCCCTCCAAGTGTCTACGTGGGCTCCATCTCTGCGACCCCCTTTGGCCCCCCTTGGCTCCCCTTTAAGTCACAACGTTGTGCTACTAGGAAGTGACTTTTATTCTAAAAGTGAGTTATGTCCCCTTTTCTCACCTTTTTATTTATAAATAACTATAGAAGGCAAAATTGAGCAAAATCGAATATTCCAATTAGCCATGGCTAATTAGGAATATTACAGTCTCCCCCGGCAAAATGTTGCTTGTCCTCAAGCAACTGAAGTGATGGATGTTGCAAGATTTTCTCACTCTCCCAAGTGGCATCCTCATCCGACAAATTCTTCCACCTCACCAAGAATTCCCGGACTGTCTTGCTCCGCAACTGCCTCTCCCTGGTATCAATAATAGCCTCTGGCTGCAACACCAAATGCCGCTCATCATCCATGGGTGGTAGCTCATCTGTCACTGTCACCTGCTGCCACAATGCCTTCTTCAGGCTTGATACATGAAAAACGTTATGTTTCTTGCTGCCTTGGGGCAGCTCCAACTCATATGCAACCTGTCCAATCCTATGTATCACCCTGTATGGCCCATAAAAGCGGGGCTTGAGCTTCTCAACACCCTTCTGTTTCAGTGACGACTGTCGATATGGCTGTAATCATAGGTAGACCATGTCCCCTACCTCAAACTGTCTCTCCACCCAACCCCTGTCGGCATACAACTTCTGCTGGTTTTGTGTTGTAGCCATGTTATCCTTGAGAGCTCGGAGGATATCTTGACTCACTTGGATCCAAATATTGGCTCTAGGAGCTTTGCTATCACCAAACATCACGTCAGCAAAAGATAAAGGATGATACCCATATAAGGCATAAAATGGTGACATACCAATGGACATGTGATGTGTAGTGTTGTAGCGATACTCCTCCAGATGCAGCCACTTCAGCCAAGCTCGCTGTTGCCTACTAACATAGTTACGCAAGTAGCCCTCCAGCCACTTGTTAACTATCTCTGTCTGCCCGTCTGTCTGCGGGTGATAACTGGCACTCGGTGTCAACTTCGTCCCCACTAATCGGAAGAGCTCCTGCCAAAACCCGCCCATGAAACGGCTGTCCCTGTCACTGATGATGGTCTTAGGAAGACCATGTAGCCTGAAGACCTCTCTGAAGAGCAGCTCGACCACCTGTGCTGCTGTGTAATGTGCCGATATGGCAAAAAAATGTGCATACTTTGTCAGTCGATCAACGACGACAAAGATACAATCCTTGCCCTGTACCGTGGGCAACCCTGTGGTGAAGTCCATTGAAATACTTTCCCACTTCCCCTTCGGAATGGGAACATGCTACAACGATTCTGCGGGATGGCTCATCTCCCCTTGGTTCCTCTGGCAAACGTCGCACTCCCGGATATGTTGGAGTATGTCTTCCTTGAGGCCCTTCCATGAGAACCTCTCTCCGATGGCCCTGTAGGTTTTGGTAAACCCTTAATGTCCTGCCAATGGTGAATCATGTGATGCCTGTGGTATCTTCTTCTTGAGCTGAGACCCCTTAGTCAAGAAGATCTGGTCCCTGTAGTAGATGATCTCATCGACCACCCTGTACCTGTCATCTGCCACCTACCCATCCAGAACCTCACATGCAAACCTGTCCTTGGAGTACTCTACTAAGAGTCGAGCTCTCCAGTCTGTATCCAAGCTTATAAGAGACAACGTGGCTGGTCTATGTGAAAGGGCATCTGCTACCACGTTGTTTGTTGGGTCCCCATAATACTAGTGATTACCCCATTACTATTGTAGTTGTACCCCTTATTAATATTGTTGTGCCCCTATTGTGCCCATATTGTTACTATTGTGCCCCATAGAAGCCCACTATTATTATTATTGTGCCTTACATTATTATTGTTATGTCGGCTCTGATTATGTTATGACCCCTTAGACTCCTATATATAGAAAGGAGGTCTTTTCATTTGTATCATCCAAGAATTGTTCATTTATGTAATGTAAAGGAGGTTGCCCTCGAAGAGGCTGAATTCTAAGGCATTGATCTATCTTTTCTATCTTTTCTTGAGCTGGTTTCATAACAT